>APFE031117351.1:48874-65258 GCA_000404065.3 Pinus taeda
GTGCCGTGGAAGCTAGTAAGGAAGCCTTGTGGCTTCGCCAGATCCTATCAGAATTTGTCTTTGAGCAGCAGCATCCGACTACACTTTGGTGTGATAATCAAAGTGCCATTCAGCTTTGCAAAGATCCAGTTCAGCATCAGCGCAGCAAACACATTGAACTTCACATGCACTTCATCAGAAAGCACATTCATGACCATGTTCTTGAAGTGCAATATTGTTCAACAGATGATCAGGTTGCAGACATCTTCACAAAGGCTCTCACAGAGGCGAAGTTCACTAAACTTCGATATATGCTTGGAGTTCAGGAAGTTGTCACTAAGGGGGGATAGGCTCTAGTGCCTCCTTCCTTCTCCTATTGTGTCATATTTGTAAACCCTTCAATCCTATCCCAAGTTGTTCTTAAGGGGGGATGTTAGGATATTCCGACACATAGGAATTGTTAAGTTCAACTTGGTCTAGTATAGAGTTAGGTATAGAGTTAGGTAAAGTGTGTTTCTTTACCGTTGTACATTTTGTAACTTACAATCTGACGGTCACGATATGTAGTGATCCGACAGTTCATTCTCTCCTCGGTATTACCGACACTTGATTCGTGGCTTAACACCCGATTGGTCCATGATCTCTATTTAAAGACAATGGAGGGTCATTTGTAGGTTAGTTGTTCATGAGAGAAGCTTATGTAAATTTTCATTCTTTTATTAATAAATTGCCTGAAGTGGCTGCATTAGCCCAGGCTATGGACTGTTTCCCTCTTTGATGGTTTTAACCACGTCAAAAATACTGATGTATTGATCTGTGATCTGTTTGTGAGCGGTGTTCTTTGGTGTTCTATCTGAGGAACTTACCCTGTAAATTCCTACACTAACGGCAGGAAATGGCTGACAAATGACAAATTTCCCAATATATAATGATTTTTTCTATTGGGATGGGTCAATTAGAATTGAAGCTAGGGTAATGAGAAACCAGTGGTGAGCAGCAAAGCAGTTAGCGGTAGACAGAGGCCAATATACAGAGACTATAGTATGTCCATTGCCGAATATGTAAAGTGACAGGTCATAAACTACCCCCCGTGATAAACCTCAAAAAGGCATGGGAGCCTTGTGGTGAGTTTCTAGTCAGCATATGTAACCAACTCACAAGATCAGTTTGGCATGCTCAAAAAAATTGGGGGGAATTTCATCGCATATGAGACAAATTGCGGACCCGCCTTTGTTAATTATTCAATAAACGAGGGGGGTCATGGTGAAATTTTAGTCGTTGATTAAAATAAAATCACTTGGTGCACCTGTAGATGTATCGAGTGTTTAACAATTGGGTGAAATGCTCTGGTCAGTTATGTGGACTTGGTAGTTATTTATTAAGGGATGTACACATAAATTTGGTGTTTAGGTGCCAAAATATAGTTAAGTGATTAAAGATTGCCTTGAAGGAAAAATTAAAGGTGAAATGTCTATAAAATGAAATCAAACAATGTAAGAACTTAGAGTTCCCATGCAAAACTGAGAGAAGTAGTTGCTATTAACACATAGACAGACATGTAGCTCTATCTAAATGAAGAGAAGAAGGGGGAACCAAAACTACAATAGTTGAAGATTGCATCTTTGAAGTAAAATAAATTTAATTAGTGAATTAAATGAAGAAAGGTTGATATATAAAAGAGTGAGTAGATCTGAGAATCAAATAATTATTTATGAGATATCTTAATTTCCATGTATTTGAGCTTGAAAATGAGATGAAGGAAGGATTTGAAAAGTTGAGCAAGTAGGTGCTTGCAAATCTAGGTGGTTGGAGCTTCCTTCAAGTTGGTTCCTATAAAGATCATGGAGTTGATGCATCATGCATGTTGTTACCTACATAATTTGATGTAATTTGGAGTTGGAGCTTACATTTGCATCATAACAAAAAATAATTTGTGGTTTTCTCCCATATGGTTTCCAAGTAAACTTATTGTGTTTAAATATTTATGTGATTCATGTGTCGTTGTCCTATTGAATATGTTTAGTTGGATAATTAATTGTTAAAAGTGTTAAAATATTAATTGACTCCCCCTCTCAACATTTTCCCGGTTTCCAACAATTGGTATGAGAGTTGATTTCTTCAGCAATATTCTAACAACTGGAAGGTAGATACGAGAAAATGGATAACCGAGATGGAAATTTCACCAACAATGATTCAATATTCACAAGAATCTATTATGCATTTTGAAAGGTAAGAATGAAAACTTATATAATGTCTCTTGGTCCAGATGTCTAGGATACAATGCATAATAGCTATAAAAAGCCAAATGTATTGATTAACAGAGATGATAAACGTGAATTCGTTTACAATGATAAAGAAATGAATGTAATCCCAAGTGGTCTACATGAATCTGACTTAGTTAAAATCATCCATTGCACAACATCCAAAGAAATATGGGATAAGTTTATGATTTGTTATGAAGGTGATATCAAGGTAAAGTAAGCCAAACTCCAAGTCTACGTAATGAAATTTGAATCTTTAAAGATGAATGAGGATGAGGACATTGCCAAAAATTTCCTTTTTGTGGATGAAATAGTCAACACCATAAGAGGACTTAATGAACCTATGGGTGACCCCTTTGTAGTTCAAAAGAAGTTAAGATCCCTTCCTACTAGATTCAATGCCAAAGTATCAACCATTGAGGAGATGTAAGATCTCAACATATTAATATTGGATCAATTGCATGGAACACTAACAACCTATGAAATGAGAACCCAAAAAGGAATATCTACCTCAAAGGAGGCAACCTTCAAAGTTGGAAAGAAGAGCAAAGAAGATAAAAAAGACTTGAGTTATGGATTTGATGAAGAAGAGAAAATGTTTGTTAAAAAATTGAAGAGACGATTTGGAAAGTACAAAGGTAAGTTACCCTTCAAATGCTTTAATTGTGGAAAAGTAGGTCATTACACATCTAAATGTCCACATAAGGAAGAAAAGAATGATTATGACCATAAAGAGAAGAATAAATATATGAAAGTAAAGAAGGAAAATAAGTGCAATAAGAATAGTTTTCATACCCAAAAAGAAAACAATTCCTTAAAACATGAAGATGAACAATCCTCTTATGAAGAAAGAATGAAAAAAAATCCGTGTTCATGGCCTTAGAAACTCCAGATGAAGGTCAAGTTGAGTTTGATGAAGAAGAGGGTAAAGTAGATCTAGAAGGTGAATTAATCAATGCCTTAGAAGAAATTCAAATGCTCAGGAAAATAAGAATAAGAAAGAGATGTTGGTAAAATTTGAAAAAGAAAAGGGTAACTCTACATATTCATCACTTCTTCTTCTTAAGGTTAAGTTGGAAGAAGCAAGGAAAATTGAAGACACTTTTTTACAATAGCTTAAAGAGAAGGGTAAGAAGAGTGAAAATTTAGAATAGTAAATAGTCCCTCATAAAAAGGAATTAGAGAAAACAAAGACTCAGTTGAACCAGAACTTAAAGTTTATTAAAGGATATAACAAATTAGATGAGATCTTGAGTTTTCAGAGATCTCCTCTCATCAAAACTCATTTGGGATATGAAGGAAAATCAAGTATGAATAAAGTTAAATACAAAGAACCAATTAGCTATATTGAAGCAGTTAAAGGACTAAACAACAATGCAGCGAAAGGAAATGAAAAGACTCGACAACAACAAAATAAATGTTATAACATAAATTCAAAGATCCGCAAAGATCAAGTGATAAATCAGCAAAGACCTCATCCCCCTCATAAAGAAAGTCATCAAAGAATAAATAGGTCATATCCTCAAAGACAAATTTGTCCTATGTACAAAGATATTTTCCATGGTTATTATTTTCATGTACAATTTTGGACACAAAGTTGTAAACTATAAAGCATATCTTAGAAATAATCAGAAAATAAATGATAGAAACAAATCTTATCAATCAAATAAAGATAGTATATTTGTAAATTTACAAAGGAATAACCTTAGAGGATAGCAATCGTTTTTCTCCTTTATTTGATGATGTTGAATGTTGTAAGTTTCATAACTATGGAAATAAGGTAGTTGATTATAGAGCCATAAAATTCAAATCATCTCCTCAAATCAAGCAAACTCAAGAGGAACCCAAGACATGGAAGAAGAAAAAGGAAGAAAAGAATGAAGAATGTGGCATTATCATATATGCCCAAAACCAACACAACCATTGGTATGTAGACAGTGGATGCCCCAAGCATATGACTAGTGATAGGAATAAATTATTTTCATTAAAAGAATACAAACAGGTAGTGTTACTTTTGACAATGATGCTCAAGGAAAGATCGTGGGAAAATTCATAGTCAACTTGATAAATGGAGGAGGCAAAGCTAATAGTGTTCTTTTTTAATATGGACTCAAGCACAAATTGTTGAGTGTGAGCTAAATGTGTCACGAAGGGTTTGATGTCATATTTCGCTCCCAAGGTTGTGAAATAAAAACGTCAGACATGGAAGAGGTGGTGACTAAAGCTACAATAACATAAAGTAATGCATACATATTAAATGAAGAAAATGAAAAATGTTGTTTGGGGAAGCTTGGTGAGATATGGTTATGGGACAAAAGATTGGGACATTTGAACTTTAACCATATTGTGAAGTTCAAAAAAAGGAAGTTCTGAGGGAATTTCCAAAAGTTTCAAATCCAAGTAATATGATTTGTATATCATGTCAAGTTGGAAAGAAAGTTTGAGTTCCCTTCAATACTAAAGAAAATTCAACTACCAAACCCTTACAATTGGTTCATACAGACTTATGTGGGCCCTCAAGAACTCAGACTACAACTAGTGAACAATAATATCTGTTAATCATCCATGATTATAGCAGGATTGCATCGGTTGCATTTTTAAGGATAAGTCTGAAGTGTTTGAAAAGTTAAAAATATTCAAATCCATGGTTGAAAACCAAATTGACTGCAAAATAAAATGTCTAAGATCAAACATGGGTGGAGAGTTTATTTCAAATGAATTTGATGACTACTGTGAATCGTTGAGAATTCAGAAGGGCAATGTATATGTTAATTCTCTTAACTTGATAACTCCTTATATTATCTTTTTACTTATTAGCTTTGATCTTTGTTAGTTCAATATGCAATACATCAAACAGCTACCATAATAGTAAGAACAATGACACAGTATGTAGGCTCCAATCCAAGGCCAAAACCCCTCCTCTTAAGGGGAAAACCCGTAAAATATCTTCTTATCTCTTAGAAATTTCAATTGAAGAATACCATGACCTAGACTCAAACAAGTACCCTCCAAGATCAAGTCTTCCACCTCCTATTGCAATATCTTCGACCTCCCCAGTAAAATATGAATTTGTGTCCCAACAACTGCTGCAATTGTTGCTACTTAACTAGGACACTTCGATCTCCCTCTTTTTGCTCTTCCCTTGATTTGAGTCTTAGGGCTAATAGGAAACTATAAGAGACCTTTCCTTCCTTATTTCTCTTCCTGCTTCTAAAATCAAACTTCTATACTTCCCCAATGCATAAACCCTAACTTCGCATTCCCAAAAGAAAGTAGAGAGACCCAAAAACACTTCGCCTTCTTCTTCGTCCTTTTGTTGCTTCCTTCATTGTATGAGATATCACTAAGTGAATGTTCCAAATGGAGGATGATTTCCTATTATATATAGGCTTCCTTCAGGGGGGGCATGTCTCTTCACTTAGGTCGACTTGACAGCTCATGTAGGTTGACTTGATCTTGGAGGTATTTTAACATTTTCAAGACAAAATAAATTTTCTTTTACAATTTAGAATGTTCCCATAGGGTCTTCCATATATGACAATGACTCTTATACCTAGGAAAAACCATAGAATAACTCAATGGGTTCTTGAACTATAAAATAAAAGAACTTGAGCATGAAACCCATGCTCCAATAATAATAATAATTTCGTTTTCATTTTATATATACAAGAATACATTTCATACTAATGAAGACTGAACATAGTTACACATTTTTCAACATGAAGAGCATGAAATAAGAAGGAAATTCACAATTGTAAATACTCCACAATAGAATGGGTGGATAAAAGGAAAAATAGATCAGTATAGAAAATGGAAAAAATAATGTTGGAAGAGAAAAATATTCCAAATACATTTTGGGCTTAAGTTGTATATAATAGTTTGTATTCTAAATAAAGGTCACTTTGTGCGAAATAGTGACAAGACTATGAATTGTGGTATGGAAAACTAGCCATAATAAAGCAATTAAAAGACTTTGGCAGCAAGTGCTACATCAAGAATAATGATGACAATCTTGGTGAGTTTGATGCAAGGGACGATGAAAGAATATTTTTAGGGTATTCAACTAAGATCAAAGGGTGTCGATGTTACAACAAAATATTACACAAAATAGTTGACGGCATTGATGTGAGAGTGGATGAGGATTTACCTCTAAAAACCAAGCATCCGTGATATATCAGCATACCTAAATATTACAGTGATGAAGATGATGAAGCATAGTGCACTCACTCAAAAAAACCCTCAAGGTATGTACAAAAGCATCACCCTACAAATAAATTTGTTAATAATAAGGAAGTAGGAGTTCAAACTCAAAGAAGATTAATGAATACCAACACTCAAGAACATATTATTATGTTGTCTATGATTGAACCATAATATTTTTCTCAGGCAAGCCAAGATGAGCATTGGATAAAAGCTATGAATAAGGAATTGGATCAGATTGAGAAAAATCAGACTTGGGAATTGGTTCCAAAACCATTAAATAAAAATTTCATTGTCACAAAATGGGTCTTTAGGAACAAATTAAATGAGGATGGACAAATTGTGAGAAATAAGGCCAAATTATTATGTAAAGGTTATGTTTAGACTGAATGAATTGATTTTGATGAAAAGTTTGCTCGTGTATTAAGATTAAAGGACATTGGAATGTCTCTAACACTTTCCTATCACAAGAATTTCAAGATTTACCAAATGGAAGTAAAATCAATAGTCTTGAATGGTGAGCTTGTAGAAGAGGTTTATATTGAATATCCTAAAAGTTTTCAACTACTAGAAAATCTTGTGGTAGTGTGTGCTAAAAAAGGAATTGTATGAACTAAAGACAACACCCAGGGCATGGTATTCAACATTAGACATAGACTTATAAAAACAGGCTTTAAAATAGGAGCAATTGATAGTAATTTGTATATCAAATCTAAAAATGATTATATTTTACTTATTGTTGTTTAGGTTTATGACATCATTCTTAGTATTGATGTAGATTTACTTCGTCAAAAAATTGCAACTCATATGAAAGTTGAATTTGAGATATTTGTGCTTGGGGAACTTTCATTTTACCTTGGCTTACAAATTACACAATCAGCAAAAGATATATTCATCTCCCAAAGCAACTACCTCAAAGAAATGTTGAATAAATTTGTAATGGAAGAATGCTCACTTGTTAGTACTCCTATGGTCATGGGATGTAAGCTCAACAAAGATGATGAGTCACCAAAGGTAAATCAAACAATGTATAGGTCAATAATTGGCAGCCTTTTATACCTATTTGCCTCATGTCTAGACATTATGAAAGTTCTTGGTGTAGTTGCAAGGTATCAATTAGCCCCCAAACAAAGACATCTCTTAGTTTCCAAGAGGATTTTCATATATTTAACAACCACAGTGGACTATTGTATATATTATCCAAAGGGTCAAATTTTCTCATTAATTGCATACACAATTTTTGATTGGGCTAGAAGTGTAGAGGATAGGAAAATCACAAGTGGTGGTTCTTTCTTTCTTGGAAATTTCTTAGTACCATGGGTAAACAAAAAGAAAAACTTTGTCTCCCTTTCTACTATTGAAGCAAAGTACATAGCAGTTGCAACAAGATGTACTCATATTTTTGGATAAGGGAAACATTACAAGACATGAAGGTAACGTGTGATCAACCCATTCCCAATATATGTGATAACACAAGTGTTATTAGTATATACAAGAATCATGTTCTTCATTAAAAAACCAAACATGTCCCCATAAAGTATCATTTTCTTAGAGAAAAAGTGGTTGATTAGATTGTGAAGTTAAAGTATATCTCAACAAAGGGACAAGTTGTTGAAATATTCACCAAACCTCTTACCCGAGATCCTTTTGATTATTTAAGGCAGAAGTTCGGAATAGTATCTCACTGTTCTCTTCACTAGCTTTCTTCACAAGCAAAGATGGAAATTGTCCAAATATGTCCAAGGATGGTTGTCACGATTAGAGAAAATAAAAGATACCAATATCAGGGGGGTTTTTTAGATTAGCAGGAGTAGTATAAGTTTAGGGGGAGCGGAGATAAAATTCAAGGATAATGACATGGTAATCTTGCATTAATTTCCTTTGATTTCAATCAAAGGAGGAGAATAATCAAAAACTTGTTATTACTTCAGGGGGGGGGATTTAAGGGAGAGTAGTTAGCCCTTTTCCATTGATTTCAAAGGTGGAGAATGATCATACATTGACATCTCAAAGAAAAAAAGGAGAGTGAGAAGACAGTGGTGGTTTCTTCAGCTTGACGGTGAGTATTCCAAGGTGGTGGTGTTGCCATCAATGACCAGTGATGTCAAGTGGTGTTTCCATCAATTCCAAATGGGGGGATTTTTTAGTATGTTGGCAGTTTGTCATTGTTGATGTCAAGTCTAGTCATTACTTTCAAGTAATGTCAAGTTCAAGGGGAGCATGTTAAGATTTCCATGTTTGATTCTTATGTTGTTATTTGATGTCTTGGTTGTTTCTATTAACAATGTGTTAAGCTTATGATGACTTAGTTGTTTATGGAGCTATCTTTGAAGGCATTTTGTCTACATGTAACTTCCTCAAAAGCATATGCAAAGTGCTTGGTTAGATATCTCTCTCAGAGATTTTTCCAATGGTATATGGCACTTGGTCAAACTCCCAAGGAATGAGGAAAAAGTTGGTTTGAAGTAAGTACAATTTCAATAGGTATAAATGGTTTCAAGAAATCCGAGCATCCGGGTCATATAAGGTGCAGCCAATTGGCATTTGGAAGAAAAAAAACATTCGAACATCTGAAGCATCAAGAACATCCAAGGTGTAGACTATTGATGTGTGGTTGAAACAGATGGATACTAGATCAACCAGATTTATTTGGGCATCCAGACTCATCTAGGATGCACCAAGGCATGCAAACATAAAACATTTGTTAAGTTATGGTATGTTCTATGTTTATAATAGTTTACTTATTTTTCTTATTATATTCCACAGATTAGCAATCACATGTACATTAAGTAAAGTGCAGATAGAACATTACACGATCGACAGAAAACAAGCCAAGACAAGAGACACAAGATGCGGTGGCTAGCCAGGGACAAACCCCGTAATGTGTGGGGAAACCCTTTGATCAAATATTCTTTTATCTTTAATAATTCATCAGAGAGAAATAGTACAATAAATATGATTTATATTAGCAGTAGCAAACCCTAGATCAGCAGCATCAACATTAGCGGCTTCATCATCAAACTAGGGCAAACGATATCTCACAAACCAACCGTCGGATCGGCTTGATTCCACCACCAAAAGTTGTGGCTTCTAGAGGAGGTTAAAATGAACCTACAGTGTAATTTAGATGAGGAGATCTTCTGGTCCACGCAGGTCAAACTTCACTTCTGTAGTTGCAGCTTCAGTTTCAGCAGCTTCCTTCAAACTAGTGCAGTTGATATCTTGCAAACCATCTGTCGAATTGACTTGATTCCACCACCAAAAGTTGCAGCTTTCAGAGGAGGTTCAGATGAACCTACAATGTAGTTCAGATGAGGAGATATTTTGGTCCACGTAGGTCAAACTTTACTTCTGCAGTTGCAGCTTCAGTTTTAGCAGCTTCCTTCAAACTAGGGCAGTCGATATCTTACAAACCGTCCATCGGATTGACTTGATTCCACCACCAAAGTTGTGGCTTTTAGAGGAGGTTCAAATGAACCTACAATGCAGTTCAGATGAGGATATCTTCTGGTCCACGTAGGTCAAACTTTACTTCTGCAGTTGCAGCTTCAATTTCAGCAGCTTCCGACTTCACATGTGTGAGGGAGAGACCCTTTTCTGCGCAGTGGAGAAGAGACTCTTTTCTGTGCAATAGAGAGAGAGAGAGATGTGATGAGATGAGTGTGTCCAAATGAGGAAAAGTCCTCCTATATTTATACACAATGTTGGTGTTTGAATAGATGCGAATGTTGGGCTTCTAAGCCTACATGAGTTGTAGGTCGACTTGATAATAATTCCATAATCGAAATAAATTCATATCTCCATGAATACTTATCAGAATCAAATGATCTTTAAATCAATCCTACACCTCTCGATGAGAGGAATCTAATAAAAATATTATCAACCATGAATAAGATGACCCACATGAAGTTTGGCCCTAGTTGCCAACTTTAACACTCCTTCTCAACTAGGGAGAACTTCATCTGCAATATGTCTATCGGTCGTTACTATTCATCCATCAAATGCACTACCCTGTACAACCTGACCCTTGCCCTGCTCTGCTCTATTTTTCATGTTCTGCTTTGTCTTGTTCTACCCTGTACTGATCTGTACGGCTCTGCTCTGTTATGCTCTTCTCTGCTTTGTTCTGTTCTGCTCTGCTTTTGTCCGAATTATGAAGAAGAAGAAATGATCAAGGATGTATCATACTAACTCAAAGTCATTCTCAGAGTATGTACCACTGGTCCCAAACCAGTCTCAACCAACCCGAAGTCAGTTTCATAGTGATTACAACTCCTACCACTAGTCCCAGACCAGTATCATCCTCCATTGACTCAAATTCAGTCTCAGAGTGCGTACCACTAATCCCAGACCAGTCTCAACTGACCCAAAGTCAGCTTCATAGTAGGTACCACTCCTACCACTGGTCCCAGACCAGTATCATTGATACCAGATCAATGGAGGTCATCATAGCGTAGGGAGTATAGTAGATATAGTGATGCATCCATCGATTCTACTATGGTCCCTAACTTCATTTCCCTGCTCGTTGTTCAGATGAGAGGTACTTCCCATGAGTCCCAGACTGCATGGGTAGGATTCCTCGAAAGGAGAACTAATCAATCCTATCCTCACAAGAGAACACATCAATCCAGCTACAATCACCATGGAGAACACATCAATCCAGGCCTCACAGGAGAACACATCAATCCTGCTACAATCGCCATGGAGAACACATCAATCTAGTTCTCACAGGAGAACACATCAATCCTACTACAATCGCCATGAAGAACACATCAATCCAAGCCTCACAGGAGAACACATCAATCCTGCTACAGTCGCCATGGAGAACACATCAATCCAAGCGTCATAGGAGAACTAATCATCCTTCTACACAGGAGAGTGAATCATCCTTTTCCACAAGAGAACGAATCATCTTGTCCCACAAGAGAGAAAATCATCTTGTTCCAATGTGCACCACGAGGGGAGGGTGAGTCACCCTGTGGTCGTATGTTGCTCCAGCAAGAACCAAAAGCCCTTAGAGCTCCCAGAGCTCAATGTATGCAACATGCAGGACCCTTGTACAAGGGTTTCTTGACGACTCCAAGTTGTTTGGGACAATCACAGATTAGATCTTTCCTCGGGGCTTTGACAAGGTGTATCGACCTGTGCATCATCTTAATGCGATGGAGCCTCCTTGCTCATCGACTTACCATATCCCAGACGATGTCTATCTGCTGGAGCAATCGACGAATACGAGATTCCTCAATAATCGAATCCCACCTCTGGTTATTATAGAGAATCACAGTGGTATGTGTTCAAACAACTCACTGAAGAGCTTCCCCAACCAGGCAGCTTCATACGAGATCATACTCATATATATGTATCCAGTCTCAATGGTGCTTATGGCAACCAACTTCTGCTTCCTTCTCATCCATTATATTGAAGCATAATCCAAAGAGAAACAGCACTAAAAAGTGCTTCGGTGATCCTCCACACTACTTGCGTAATCAGCATTCGAATAATCATGTAGTTTCATATTTCCAGTAGTGTATCTCAATCCATGAGAGATTGTGTCCTGAAGACATCTCAGAAGATTCTTGGCACTAATCTAGTGTTGCTCAACCAAATATGAGCTCACAATGCTAACTGCAAAACATATGTTCGGACGGAGGTTCACCAAGAACATCAACGCGAATGAGATTTTGAAACTCAGAGGCATTTCCCAAATCAGTCTGACATCACTACCATATAACTTCTGAAAGTTAAGATCCTCGAGGTAGTCACAGGCTTGCAGTCCACCATACCAAATCTTTTCAGAATATTCACCACATATTTTCCTTGAGATAGGAAAATTTCCCTTGGCTTCTGCCACACTTCAAGTCCTTAGTTCTTCATTTCAAATTCAGAAGCCAACTCCCTATTACATTTGTGAATGAGAGGGTATGCACCTATTAGAAAGAGGTCATCCATGTACAACACCAGTCTGAGACACTTGTCATCTTCAACCTTAAAGTAAAGGTTAGGATCGGCTTCTCTCCTAGTGAATCCCAACTTCATCAAGTAGCTATCGATCCTCTCATACCATGCTCGGGGTGCTTGCTTCAGCCCATAGAGAGCCTTCTTCAACCTGCATACATGAGATTTTCAATCATAAATCTCAAATCCTTTGGGTTGCTCCACATAGACCTCTTCTTTGATCGAAACATGCAAGAACACAGTCTTGACATCCATCTTATGTAGGTTTCATCCTTGTGAAGCGACAAGGGCTATGATCAAGCGGATGGTCGTATATCTGGCAACAGGTGCAAATATCTCATCGTAGTCTATACCTTCCTTCTGGGAGAAACCACGAGCAACAAAACGAGCCTTGTACTTTTCCATACTTCCATCTGCTGCATGCTTTATCTTGTAAAGCCATTTGGAAGTAACAACTGTCTTGTCCTGGGGTCTAGGAACTACTTCCCAGACATCATTCTCCATAATAGACTCATATTCTTTGGTCATAGCATCCTTCCATACTTGATGCTTGATGGCATCTGAGAATGATGAAGGCTCATTTTGTATGATTGTGCTCATACTGGTCAAGTATCCCTAATACCTATTGGGTTTTTTACTTTCATGAAAGGTTCCTCGGGATGCAACATGTGTTTCAACATCATCAAATATCCCTCTAAGCCATGAAGGCCTCTTCCTAGAAGAGAAAGGCTCAAGTGGATAAATAGGATCCATCAATTCTTCCACATCAGGCATTGTTACATCATCTACCCATAGAGACAGCTTCCACAATCGTACGGTGCCACACCATTCTGCTCTAGAGTATGTGGTGTAGTAGTCTCCCTCTTAATGCCAACCTCAAGTATGCTTGATTGAACCAATTGTAATATATCGGAGGTCTTGCTTAGGCTTGAGGGGAATGGTCCCCTTTTGAGCTTTCCTTTGGCACATCCCGAGCATACACCTTCTTTTTCTACTCGGAATTTAGGCATCCCTGTTACCATATGTCTTACATCGGGTAGATATTTGTAATGAAGGTGGGAAAACCTCCAGTGCCAAAGTTTGGACTGAAGAGATGTGTCATAAGACATGACACCTACCTAACTTTCATCGACCTGATATAATGAATCAACATGAAACCCAAGAGTAAAGGCATCTTTAGCATTATTTTTCGATACACGTACCTTGCCATCACTGAAGGTTACCTTGTAGCCTTTGTCTTCCATTGCCGAGATGGACACCAGGTTCTTTCGAAGGTCAGGTGCATTCAATACATCTTGGAATTTCTAGCCTTCTTGAATGGTTGTCCTCATCCTTGATTTCCAGCATTCCTTTTACCTTTGCTATTGAATTTTCCATCCCTTCGATTACCATGAGAGGGATTTTGATCATCGTCACAGTGAGAGTCCTTTCCATCAGGGCATTCCCTTGCATAGTGACCTACTTTATTGCAAATGTAAAATCGTCCTTTTCTTCCACCCTTAGGTCCAGCCTTTCTTTTCAATTTAGACTCGGAATTATTTATTTTCTTAGCATGAGAAGAAAAGGTAGCAGGAGAACCTTTAGGCAAGGGCATTTCTTTCTCTTCTACCCTTGTTTCTTCTAGAATTCATCTAGCCATTAATTCCTTGAAACCAGGAATTACATGATTGTTCAGAAGAGTAGTCCTGAACATGTACCATTTCGATGGTAATCCTCCAAGAGTCATGAGTGCCATTTCCCTATCAGTAATAGTCTCCCCAATAGATAGGAGATCGTTTTTTTATCTCGGTGATTCTTAAGAAGTATGCTTGCATACTCTCATCTTTACCCTTCTTGATTTCCCTCAGTTTATTTCTAAGAAACAAAACTTGATTTGCATCATTAACTTTAAATAAACTGACCAGTCTATCGTAGATTTCCTTGGAGGTGTTCAGGTCAGAGATGTAGGCCACCAAGTGCTTGTCGATAGAGTCCTAGATGATCTTCTTTGTTTTGACTTCTCCAGTTTTCCATTTGTACCTGGCAGTAGCGGATGCATTTGATGGAGGCTCAACAATATTGCCTTTCACATGTTCCAACACTGTTAGGTCCCTATAATACTAGTAATGCCCCCACTAATATTGTAGTTGTATCCCTTATTAATATTGTTTTTGCCCTATTATCCCCACATTGTTATTACTGTGCCCCATAGAATCCCTCTATTGTTATTTTTGTGCCTTTATATTATTATTGTTAGGTCGGCTTGGTTATATTGTGACCCCTTAGACTCCTATATATAGAAAGGAGGTTTTGTCATTTGAATCATCCAAGAATTGTTAATTTATGTAATGTAAAGGAGGTTTCCCCCTAGAAAAGGCTGAATTCTAAGGCGTTGATATATCTTTTCTATCTTTTTGTGAGCTGGTTTCATAACATTTGGTATCAGAACTTTGGATTCTAGGGTTTCGCTACTCCAAATAGGTCATCGTGGAATTTTCACTATAACTTTTTTCTGCAATGTTTTAGAAGTGAAAATAAAAACCCATTTGAGAAGAAATCGCACTAAACCTTGGGTCCAAATTTCAGAGCTTTTCGCACTATATTTGCGGATATATGATCTGAGGAAGTTGGTTTTTTTGCAGACTCCTAAATTACATTCCAAACAGGTGACCTGGGGAAAATCGTCATAACTTTCTCTCTAGGCATCGGATTAAAATTTTGTAAGAAGGTACAAAAATAAAACAAACTATAGTTTCTTGTATATAATTTTTTAGAGACAAAGGTCAAAACAATGACACGTGACACTTCATACAAGTTCGCTCTTCTGGAAAGGTCTATAATCAGGTCATCTTGGGAGATTGTGCATAACTCTTCCTTGGAGAATCCAATTTGGATCAGACTGGCAGCATTGGAAAGAGGACACAGAGTGCTACTATAGATCGTGATTTTAGAACTAGATGATCTGAAATTACAGAGATACATCAGATTCAATATCAAGCTCCTACAAAGTGAAAAAAGGTGTGTAGTTTTTTTAAATTTTTGCATAAGCTTGGTTTTTAAAATTAGTATGAAGGAAATCAAAGGGCATAGTAAAGCATTATTATTGGTAATGGATGCCCCAAGGAAAGAAAATGCAAACACCTAGTAAGCAACCTGAAATATCTAGCATGACTCATGAAGAAGAGGAAGAAATGCAACATGATATATCAAAATTACGAGACCAAGTTCAACAAGTGTCACTGCACAAAAAGCAACAGAATCTAAGATGGATGGTTTAAAGAAAGATGTAGAAGCTAATATGGATGGTTTAAAGAAAGGTGTAGAAGCTAAGATGGATTGTTTAAAGAAATGCATAGAAGCTAATATGGGTGGCATGGAAGCTAAGTTGAATGGATGGACGCTAAAATGGATGGCATGGATGATAAGATGGAAGAATTGAAGATAAATATGAATAAGTTGCTACAAGAAATGGTCACTAATGGTGAAAGGGTAGTAAAGAAAACTCATGATGAGAACAAAATAAATGTTAATCATGATTCCATAGACTCTAAGGTTGGATTGAAGACCCACCATATTCCAAAAATCGATATGAGGAATTTTGATGGCAAGGATCCCGCAATGTGGATATTACAAATGGAGCAATTTTTCGATCTCAATAATGTGAAAAACACACAAAAGGTATGTATTACAACTTTATATTTGGAACCAAATTAGTTAGTATGGTATCAATGGCTTTGCTCTTGAAAACAAACACTTGGGCAATTTTTACAGAAGAATTGACAGCACATTATGAGGATACAAAAAGCAACACTTTTTTTAGCCAATTGATAAGTCTCAAACAAAAGGGTTCAATAATGGAGCACATTGAGGAGTTCCAAAAATTGAACATAAGGGTAAAAGATATTCGAGATGAGCATAGGATTGATGTGTTAATAGGGTCTTTAAAGGATAATATCCAACACGATGTTCGCCTTTGGGAACCTGATTCATTAGAGAAGGCATTCAGGTTA
>APFE031117351.1:66963-157712 GCA_000404065.3 Pinus taeda
AGAGACACAAGATGTGGCGGCTAGCCAAGGACAAACCCCACAATGTGTGGGGAAACCCTTTGATAAAATCTTCTTTTACCTTCAATAATTCAGCAGAGAGAAATAGTACAATAAATCTTATTTATATCAGTAGTAGCAAACCCTAGATTAGCAGCATCAGCATTAGCAGCTTCATCATCAAACTAGGGAAGACGATATCTCATAAACCGACCGTCGGATCGGCTTGATTCCACCATCAAAAGTTGCGGCTTCCAGAGGAGGTTTAGATGAACCTGCAGTGCAGTTCAGATGAGGAGATTTTCTGGCCCACATAGGTCAAACTTCACTTCTGCAATTGCAACTTCAGTTTTAGCAGCTTCCTTCAAACTAGGGCAGTTGATATCTTACAAACCGTCTGTCGGATTGACTTGATTCCACCACCAAAAGTTGTAGCTTTCAGAGGAGGTTCAGATGAACCTACAATGCAGTTCAGATGAGGAGATATTCTGGTCCATGCAGGTCAAACTTTACTTCTACAGTTGCAGCTTCAATTTCAGCAGCTTCCTTCAAACTAGGGCAGTCAATATCTTGCAAACCATTCGTTGGATTGACTTGATTCCACCACCAAAAGTTGCGGATTTCAAAGGAGGTTCAAATGAACCTACAACGCAGTTTAGATGAGGAGATATTTTGGTCCACGTAAGTCAAAGTTTACTTCTGCAGTTGCAGCTTCAGTTTCAGCAGCTTTCGGCTTCACATGTGTGAGGGAGAGACCCTTTTCTGTGCAGTAGAGAAGAGACTCTTTTCTGCACGGTAGAGAGAGAGAGATGTGATGAGATGAGTGTGTCCAAATGAGGAAAATTCCTCTTGTATGTATACACAACGTTGGTGTTTGAATAGATACGAATGTTGGGCTTCTGAGCCTACATGAGTTGTAGGTCGGCTTGATAATAATTCCATAATCAAAATAAATTTGTATCTCCATGAATACTTATCAGAATCGGATGATCTTTATATCAATCCTACACCTCTCGATGAGAGGAATCTAATAAAAATATTATCATCCATGAATAAGATGACCCACATGAATTTTGGCCCTAGTTGCCAATTTTAACAACATTCTAGGGGTGCATTCACCAATCACATAGTTGGAACAATCAAACATTGAATCAGCCAAATGTATTCGATCTTTAAGGCCATCTAGGAATATGATCCTCTTGAAGGTGTAACAAGCAAGACATAACAAAAAAGGTTGGAGTTCAGATTTTTCCAGCACCAAACCCATGTGGACCTCAGTACATGTGATAGTGACAAAAATATGACATGCATTTAGGTGATGACATGGCACACTAAGGTAGTGACAAGTTGTAGATGGATTTGGCCTTTTTCGCTAGGCAAATGGCCCTTTTTTAGTGACATGTGGTGGCTATATGGCAGAGAGGTAATGTTGTAGTGACACACTTTTTGATTCACATCAAAGTGTGGTTTTCGAAGCCTTCGCAGTGTTAAACAAGTTCAACCATGGAGCTGAACTAGAAATTGGAGCTCTAGCGACATGTAGTAGTCAACATATAGCAAAGTTCCTAGTAGATAATGGTTATGTTTATTAGGAAGGGTCAGTTAGCATTGAAGCCTAAGCAACGAGCAACCAATAGTGAGCGGAAAAGCGGCGGGTGACAAATAGAGGCTAACATATGAAGATTGGAGAACATCAGTGGCCATATATGGAAAGTGACATATCATGTACCCCCCTCCCTCGATAAAGCTTGGAAAGTTAGAGGGGTTTGTGGTGAATTTCTAGCCATCAAACGTAACCAACTCTCAGTATCAGTTTTGTGTGCTTATAAAAGGTGGATGCCATTTAATCGCATATGCAACAACTCATGGACACCCCCCCCCCCCCCACCTCTTTGTTCATTGTTAAATAGACCTCGGGGGGGCATAGTGACATTTTAGTTATCAATTAAAACCAAAACACTTAGAGCACTTATAGATGTGTTGGATGTTTAACAATTGGGTGAATTGTTCTAGTACAGGCATAACTACCTTTTTAGATTAAGCTTGTGGTTTAGGCCTGGGGTTGTGTGCACTTGGGAGCTAACCATCAAGGATTGTGAATAGAAATTTTGTATTCAGGTGCCAAAATACAACTAACTGATTAAAATTTGTTTGAACAAAAAATTAAAGTTGTAGCGTCTATAAAAGAAAATCAAGCAACATAATAACTTAGAATTTCCATGTAAAACTTAGAGAAGTAGTTTTGTTGACATAGAGGAAAACAAACAACTCGCTTTTGATGAAGAGAAGAAAGGGGAAACAAAACTGTAGTAGTTGAAGATTGCAAATTTAAGGGAAAATGATTCAATGAATTGAATCAGTGAATTAAAGGAAGAAAGGTTGTTGCAAAAAAGTGTGAGCATATCTAAGAATTAAGAGTTACTTCTGAAATATTTTAATTTCCATGGATCCCATTTTTAAAATGAGATGAGAAAAGGATCTAAAAGGATGAGCAAGTAGGATTTTGTAGATATAGGGGGTTGGAGCCTCCTTTAGGTTGGTGCTTAATCAAGGAGTTAGTGCTTCCAACAAGCAAGTGCTTGCAAAGAAAAGGGGGTTGGAGCCTCCTATAAGATAGTGCCAACATAAATTGATTTAATTTAGAGTTGGAGCTTACATTTACATCATAATCAAAAAGAAATTGTGGTTTTATCCCATATGGGTTTCCACGTGAACTTCTGGTGTTCAAAGATTTATGTGATCAATGTGTTGTTTCCTTGTTGAATGTGTTTAATTGGCTAATTAATTGTAAATGTTAAAATATTGATTCACCCCCTCTCTTAGTATTTTCCTAGTTTCCAACAAAAATGGCCTTATCAAACTCATGAAGAAAGATGCTAGAAGACCACAAACATGTCTCCTTGAGAACCTTGAAATAAAAGTAATCACCAATGGCCTTTCTTCAAACCAACAACTATCATGGATCCCGCAGAGGTGGAGGTGGTGGGCTTATCATTATCACTGTGAACATACACATAAAATCATTCAAAGGGGGTTTCTTCTCCTAGATATTTGCATTGTGGATATTAATTTTCTTTCAGCTAGACACCATAACATACTACAAGTATTATATTTGAAACCTTAGATCTCTTATATTCATTTATGAACATACAATAGAGATGAAAGAAACCAATACCACACTCCGCACAATCTTTGTTATTATTGTTACTTCCTTGATGAATAAATGAGTGAATAGAGGATTAATCAGTTTGTGCATGAAAAAGGCTTGGGAACAAGAAGATGTCTTCGCATTGAAGATGGAATGAGAAGGAAGATGAACTTTACATGGCATAAAATATAATATTTTGCATTAAAGACGAAAATGGGTAGTGATGAAGATGAATTCCATGGTGAAAACTTGGCATTGAGGTCTAAATGGAAATATCAAATATAGAATTGACATTTATGATGAGAAAAGTGCCAATAAAACTCCATGGAGAGATATTTTTATTAACATTTCTAGTAGTTAATAACAATAATGATAATAATAATAGTCAAATAAGTTATGTTCAAGCAATAAATTGGTGGGAGTTTTCCATCACTTATTCGGGTTTGATTATAAGAGGGATGGTTCTTTGGCATCTAAAATCAGGATTCATTATAATGGTGTTAGAGCCTAGATTTACCTCAGGCTGAAAAGGTTGGATCCAGGGCCAACATCAAACCACGCTCAGCCTGGTAGCTAGCCCTACTAGGACAGGAGAGGGCTCTCTCTGGGTCTATCTCAACAAATTATATTCACTAAAGGCTTTAGATGACTGATTTAACTACTGATCTTAGGCTAGGTATACATGTGCAAGAGGTTGTTTGAATGAATTGATGAGTTTTTGGCTCAGATGAGAAGGCAGATTTTGGGTGCGGGGAATGAGGCACAGTCCTGCAGGGATCTCGATGGGGCAAGGTAGGCAACTGAATTTGGCATTCTAAATCAAGTGAGATGGATAGATTCATACAGAGGAGGAGTTGAAGAGGGCAGAAAAACCATGGATCCTCTCCAAATAGTGGAAAACATCAAAAGACTAAAGCAAACTTCAAGTAGAGCACTACAATTTTCAGTGTATTCTATTTACACTCTTGTTTGTTTAGCTGAGAAGAAATAAAGAGAAATGATACATATAACGCATGAATAAATTCAAAAAGACATAAGAGAGCATTGTACCAAAACAAATGCCACAGGGATCTCAAAGAGTGCTGCAAACCCTGGTCTCAATTCCTTAGCTAAAATGTTGATATGAGTGTACAATGAAGCTCAAGGCTTTCTCAAGAGTCCAACCATGCTAATGACTAAAAAAACACAAAATATAGACAAATCATAGCTCATCCTTGCCTCTAGGGGTTGATCTTACATGTTTAGGAGCTGATCCAACTGATTCTAAACTAGGAACTAGAAATCAGGCAATGAAACAGCGTGCCTCTAGAAAAAAGGGAACTGATTCATTCAGTTTCAAACAACTTTTTAAATGATGAATCTACCTTACCAAGTGAGAATTTGAAATATTTACTTCATTATCCATCAATTTACATGAAATTACATCATAATTTGAGAATAATAAAGTGAAAAAGTCAAGCTGGCCAAAACTGGGTGAAAAATAGAGCAAAACTTGGTCAAACTGGCAATTTTTCCTCTATGTACCGCGCCTATTTGGACCCACTTTTGGAGGCCTTCCAGATGTCCAAATTAGCTCCAAGTGTGCTTTTTAGAAAGTTCTACCTGTTCACTTTCCAACCCAAGTGGAATTTTTCAATTTGGCCTCCATTTGCCCTGTCAAAAATCAAATCTCCCAAGGTTGCTTCCTGTGTGTCAAAATAGGGGTAGTGAGGTCATTTTTTGAGTGTTTTTGACCTTTTTGAGGGCTCAAAACCTGCCCAAATTTCCTGGCCATGAACAAAAAAGCATAATTTTTCATGCCAAATCCAAAAATGCTGAGTTTTTTGAATTTGGAGCCTCCTAGCAAAAGCGAGCGCCATGTGGCACGGCGCATAGGGCAGAATTTCCTGTTTTTTGCGCCAAAATTTGTTAAAATGCAAAAAATACCTCAAATTTCTTGAAATTTGGGTTGAGCCTTCTTTATCAATATCTATGTTAGGCCAAGGAAGCCTCAGCCAAAATCTGAAGTTGATCATGCTCCTTTTGCCTCTTTGAAGCCTTCTTCAATTTTGCGTTTAAATTCCTGATTCGGGCCTTGCAAACTTTGTTCCTCGCCATGTAATGAAAATCCATGTGTCTCAACAAGTTTTTCTCCTTATTGGCCTTCTGCAACAATCTCTCTAAGTGGATGTTGACTCTCTCGAGCCAAGACTCTCGATTGGCATTGATCTCTTGCTCAAGTGAAGTGAACTCCACCCTCCTTCTTTAGGCAACTTGGCGGTTCTCCCTAATGTTTTGTAACTCCATGATTGTATGTTGATCTTCAAGCTGCTTATTCCTCTGCTCCAAGTATTTTATGATCCACTTAGCCCTCTCCAAGTTGAGGGACAAGGCCTTGATGTCTGTCTACTGCTCTTGGATGATCTCTTTTAAACTTGTGCTTTACGGGCTCATGTCCGTATCATCATCCTCAATAAGAATAAAGTCCCGCTCACCTGAAGGACCCTCACCCTGCAATTGCCTCTTGCCTTTGTCTTGAACCTGCAGTGTTGATGTCGGAAGCGAGGGCCCTTCCACCCCAGGTGGAGGTAACACTCGCTTTGCTGCTGCGAACAACTACCTGGTGCCCTTCTGATAAGTAATAAACACCGGCATACTAGCAACTTGTGTCTCATGACCCTCATGCTGATAAGAAGGTCCACCTATCTCATGCAAAGCCTCCGATAGTCCCTGAGGAGCTGTGAAAATATCACAGGAGATGAAGTCCTCCCAAGAGATACCCTGTAAGCCAAGCTGATGGATGACCATAATCTTGATGAGAGCAAAATGGTAAATATTGTTGAACTGTTGCTGGGGAGTTTTGTGCTGCACTAGAGTAGTCATCCGTTCGATATTTCGGCACATGAAGTAAGGGATGTTCATCATCTGTACCCTGGTAAAATGCATGATCAGCCTGATATGATAAGCGTATAAACGGGAGAACCGGCCCTCACAACTGAAATACTTCATGATCAATTTCATTAAAGGAGCATATTCATCTTTGAGGTACCAAAAAGGAAACACTCTCTTGAGTTGTCTCAAAAAGCCAGGCTTAATGTACGGTTCATAATGTTGCCAGTCAATTTGCTGCCTCTTGTTCCATAGCTCTCCAATGTTAGGTATGTCGGTTGCTAATGAAATGATTCTGGTGTTAATGTGAAAGTGACACCAGCTAAAGTGGCTTGATAACCATGTAAATGCAGCACAAATAGACGAGCCAACTCATGATGAAACTGAATGCTAGCAACCTTCTCACAAAATTCATAACATGAATGATGTTGGAAACAAAATATGGCAAGTGGGCAGGCCTGTAATTCAGCAAGAGAAGTTGGTTCTTCACGAATATGCTTGCCACCTCTATGAGGCCTCCTGGGTGCATGTACCCCTGTTGGTGAGTCACTGTGGGTCTCCTCCTCATACTCATATGAAGAATCAGATGCCATCACTGCTAATGAATAAACTGTCTTGGAGCCGCCTTGAGGAGAAATAAATGAGTTGTGATATGTTTGATTGTTGGATGCAAAATAGGTGATTTTATGATGTGCCTTGACTTTTGCCACCAAGGGAAAATAGTGACATAGGGGACTATAGGGGGGAGAAAACAGTGAGGGATTTAGGGACTATTGGGGAGGGGTTTAGTTAAGGGAATAGGGGTTAGGGAGTAGTTTGGGAATTTTTTGCATGGGACTAGGGTTTAAGAGTTTGAGTTTGGGACCTTGGGAAATGGGAATGGGTAGAGGGGATTTAATGAACACAGGGGTGTTTGAATTAAGGGAATAGGGAAAACAAGGGAGGAATGAAATAAGGGAGTGATGAGATGAAGGGATACTTGGTGGCAAACAGTCAATATAAAACCCTAGCAGCAATTTCCTTTGGTAGGGTTTGATTTCTTTTGAACACTCACCATGCAACAAGCACCATCAAATAACCATGAAATTTGTATGAAAAGCAACGGCAAAGTGTCAACCTACTTGTATTAATGACAATGCACATGTTCTGAGAATTCTGGAGCAAGTTTGGCAGTGTTTCGAGCTTTCTGGTTGTATGCGTCACGCATCCAACCCAATGCGCCACGCCCAGTATATGCATCATGCCTGTGCAATTTTGAACTGCAGTTTGAGGCCCAGTGCGCCACGCTAATTACTTCGAGCGATTTTCACCCAATTTCCTCACTTGCTCACCACAACAACTTTGCTTGGCTCAAGAGTGCAAATGAACTATGAAATTTGAAGGAATGACTTATAAACAAAAAGGTATTTAATTTTTGGCTCATGAAACCCACTTTCATAATGTTTTGAAATGACTTTATTTAAAACTCCGTTTTTTGGACTTTTTCACTTCATTTTGGCTTTGTGATGAACAAAATGACCTATGCTTTGCTTGTCTTGCAGGTGTTGAAGCTCTGGGGGCTAGGGAAAGTGACCAAGGTTGCAGATGGAGTTATATACAATGAAGAGAACAAAATTTCATTATTTTTGTACAATAAAAGCTAAATACTCTGTTTTTTCCTCAAAATAGAGTCTTGAGGAAAGACACATTTTCGACTTGGTGATGAATTTTATTGATGCTGAAACCTTCTCATAGCTTGCTGGTAATTATTGGACACTTTGAAACATTTTTTGACAAAAACCTAATGAAACCCTAGACCTAAAAGATAATGAAACCCTAAATAGACCTTTGTAATCTTAAAGATAAAAAAAAAAAAGTGACTATATATGCTTTTGATGAGCAAACATGAACCAGCAGGTAAAGACATGAGGGAAACTGTAGGAAAGCCACTCTTGTCAGATGATCCATGCGCCTAATGGAATGCAGATGACTGGGCAGGACACCTAATATGAAATGCAACAAGAGGATTTGATCTTTGACGGAGGGATGAAGATACCGACACTAACAAATGGCATATCCTACAAGTGACAATCCATTAAATTCAAATCTTAAAGACCAATCCCTATAGATACAAATATATCCTTGTAATGGAATAGTGGTATCTAGGGGGAATTAAGTCCCCAACTTGGGCTAAAAACTAAGGGGTGTTTTAGTCCAAAATAATAAACAAATAAAAAATTAAAGATAATAATAGTAGTAAGAATGATGAGCCAATTTCCATGGATAATTAGAAAGAATGCATCCATAAGGATGTTAATTTGATTTTCAATTAGAAATAACACATCCCAAAGGATGTGGTTTAGTTTCTTTGCGAGGGCTAGAGATATTGGAGGCCATTGAAACTTCATGCATCAAGTTCATGGATGAGGGACATATGTCCTTGCTTATTGTAGTTATTGGTTAAAATATCAATAAACAAATCTTTCATGTCAAAAAAAATTCATACTCATTAACCTACAAGTGTCAAAGTTCATCAACATCTTTGAAGGAAATTAGAATGGTAATATTAAATCAAAGATCATGGTAATATTAACTCATATCTCATGGTTTTCTCATGGTTAGGTTCCCCCACAACCAAGAATATTTCAAATATCATGTGTTATAGCCCAAATTGGCACCCTGAAAGTCCCAGCCACAATGTTGTGGGGGTAAGCACACTTGGGAAATGCACCATCGTCACCCTAGCATAATATCTCTCTCACTTTATACAGACTCCTTGAATCCACAAGGAAAATCCCAATATATGGAAACAAACCTCTCAAGTATATCATGTATGCATTATACAGTTCACTTCAAATAACAAACACCTTGATATGTAGTTAGATGGACCAATGACAATCAAATGATAAGATGCCTTGAGGAATTCAACAAGAAACTAGGGCATCGATAACCACTATATAAAGAGGGTTACAAGATATTTAATGAATGTTGAAATATGAAATAGATATTAGTTACAATAGAAATATAAATCAACACATACAATACCACTCTTTAATCTAGAGAATAAGTACATTTTATGATGCAATATTGAAATATTATTACATTAATCAAGGAAAAACGATACACTTGAGTTACCTCTTGATAATATGCTATAAAATGGACATACTTGCTACTGTCCATGATTTCCAAAGTTTGATTTATGAATAAAAGTGCAAAAAGTGTGAATTTGGAGTGAAGAAAAGTCACCCAATAGTGCCTAGAAACAATTTTAATGCTAGATATTGGATTCTTTTGCTAGGACAATGGAAAAATACACGTAAAAGAACCCCAACAATGGGAATTACAAATCTTAATGAATAATAACCATGAAATTAGCACAAACTTGTAAAAATGGGTGGTAAACCCCCCTAGGGTTTCACAAAAAATCTCCAAAATGAAATTTAAATATAATGAAACACTTAGGAGAGTAGTTTCACCACTAAATTGTGTTATAGAAACTTGATAAATAATCCAGAAGTGCAATAGAAACTAGCATATGGTTAAAATGCACCCTACATGGTTAAACCCTAGTTTTAAGGTTTCACCAAATCAGATTTGTTTTGTTGTAAATTAATTTTTAAAATTCATAAAGACTTTAATTGGCATACGATATGTTAGATAAAACCTTCAAGCATAAATGGGTGGGGCTACTTTGCCCAATTAGCGTTAAAAATAAACAATTTACTATAAACCCCTAGACAAAAATGTATAGAAAGTGAAAATAATGTGTTAACTTTGTATTATACAATGAATAAATATTTTTTGTGTAATACCACGTATCAATAATAATAATAATAATATATAAATGAATAAAATAACGAAGAAAATATAGTTATAAATAAAATAGCAAATAATGAAAAAATAAATAAATAAATAAAACAACAAATAATGAAAAGAAAAGATAATAGTAATAAAAATTCAGTATATATATTATATATAATATATATATATAAGTGGGCATGATGACACATGGATTGTGCACATGTGGATCCCTTTCCAATCCCCTTA
This sequence comes from Pinus taeda, assembly GCA_000404065.3. Taxonomy (NCBI): domain Eukaryota; kingdom Viridiplantae; phylum Streptophyta; class Pinopsida; order Pinales; family Pinaceae; genus Pinus; species Pinus taeda. The sequence continues at coordinate 77,003 of APFE031117351.1, forward strand.
CCATTTTTGGAATAGTTTGTTCTATTTAATGGTGAAAAAGGGATATGTGAAGCATTCATTCATTCGATCATTCTTTGAGGAAGGGAATTTTGTGAGACAAAGAATACTAATAGTAGTAATTTGATTGAGGGATTGAGGGTGACAACTACAAGAAATTTTGGTTGCAACTCGTTTAAGGTTGGGTGGAGAGTCGTTCTCACCACTTTGTTGTGGTCAGTAGAATTTGGATAGCGTGACAACTTAATAATCACCAGTAAGGCTTATCGTTGCTCCACAGGGATGTTGTTATTTTCAAATCTTTTGAACAGCATATGGTAATTAATTGAGTAGATACGTTGATTGAGAATAGCATGATTGATGTATTTAATTTGTATATTATAATTTGGGTTTGTTACATTTGGTATCAGAGCCAAGTTTAAACTCTAGGTACCTTTGAGAATCAAACATTTTTATTACTGTAAGATCTAATGTTAAACTTAATAGATATGTTGTTGTTATTCTAGATCTACTTGAAAAGCATTATTAAATTTTTGGATTTAATACTGTTATTCTATATATATTATGAAAACTATGATTTTTTTTAAAATACTTATTCTCCAATATTTAGAACATATTGAGAAACCAAGTCTCTCTAGATAAAATAAATATTACGAGGAAATGGATGCATTTTTACAAGAATTGGAATGAAAATCAACCTCCCAATGATTTTTGTGGTGTAGAGAGGATTATACAGGGGTCCAAACGTGGTGCTTTGATTTCCTTGGGTGTACCATACTACTATTGAATCTTTAGACATTAAAACAAGGATGGATTCTTCTATTTCGTGTTATATGTGGAATCTCTTAGAAATCACAACATAGATATATAGTGTAGCATGCACTTTCTTGTGAAAAATCTTACATGTGTTCGACTCGGATTGGTTTGATCTTTTTCACGCAAGTTTCTCTTGTGGGTGCCATGTGATAAATAACGAAATGCAATTCTGTGAAGGCATTTGTATAAAATTTTGGTTTTCCATTGGTTGTAAATATATGTGATTGATGTAATCTGCTTGAAGGTACATAAGAAAGCATGGATATGTTGGTCTATGCATATGAGGTAGTTTTTTCATTTTCAAACATGTTTATCATTCTATTATCTGGTTTCAGTTGGAAGAACAAAATCAAAAAACCCCCACAGTTTTTTTGTGTTTGATAGGAAATTTGTATTCACAATGATCCATTTATCGATTGTCTCCAAAATTATGTTATTTCCCTTGTTCTAAATTGTCCAAAAAAATTTCTATGATCAGTTTGGACTTTTCTAGGCTTATTACATTAAGAATTTGAGAGACCTTAGTTTAGTTTTTTATAGAATAATTAACTACAATGCACGAGCAATCCCTATGCATGTAGACTAGTCTTGTCCATGTTTTGATCCTTTTTTGGTCATGTTCTATTGGTTATGGTCTATTAACTATCTTGTATTTACATGTGCCTATGGGTTCTAACCATAAATTGAACAAACTTTATTTACATGTGCCTATGGGTTCTAACCATAAATTGAACAAACTACAATTGATATGTTTGGTATCGGATTGTGTAAAAAACGACATAATATGAACAATGGCTAAAAATGAATAAATAATACACGTGAAATTGATAGTATGTCTACCTTGGTATTGTAATGCTTACACTTTATGCTCAGCTATAAAGTAAAATTTGTAAGGTTATCTATAGAATGTCGTATGAACATATTATAAAGAAAGTTGCTTTTGCAATTAAGCTTTTCCATAAAACTCTTTTCAAATCCTCCTGAATATTTATCTATTGACAAAAGTTTGAAAACATAGTAAAAAAACTCAAGGTGGTTTTTTTTTCCAATCTTTAGCTTGCTATCACAACATTATTATAATAGAACTGATATCCAATCAAGCCCATTATGTAATATGAACTGGTATCAACCAGTTAATATTTTGGTTAGTTTGCTTAATATTTTAGTTAATTTGTTAGTTTCTATTTCTGAGCTAGAGACCATATAGGGGTTGTGTGTTTCCCTCTAATGTCCTTTACCTAGTAGGCTCCCTCCAATGGATAGTTTGTCCTTGACTTGCATGGAAGTTTATTTGCATGATTTTGAATTAGTTAATTTACAGGCAAGTTATTAGCATGATTTCAACTTGGTTTAGTTCGCTTGTAGCCATTTAAATTTTCCAAGAAACAAACACTTTAATTTACTATTGAGTATGTGATCTTTGTTTTATCTTTTCCAAGATACAACCATTTTAATTTAAGGTTGACTATGTGCCCTTGGGAGTATTTATTTGTGGAATTTCATAAATCAGAGCATCCTTAGTAAAACTCCATAGAAATGTCATTTATATGGATTGATGGTACGTTCACTTTCACAGAATAATACAGAGATCCCACTACGTGTTGAGATGGCTTGACGAGGATGTCATCAATATCTAGAGATACCTAGCACGTTATTCACTCCAGTGAACTAACCATTCATTTGCATATGTAAAATGTAATTTATATCATTCAATGAATGCCCTGTTAAATATAATGCATATTATTACAACAGTTTCCAGAAGATCTTAAAATTAGGATATGCTCCTTAGCCGAAAGGAAAGCGTGTATGCTCAAATTAGAGGAGGAATGTTTGAGATTCAAGAGTAAGGCAGTTTGGATAAAGGAGGGTGACTATAATACAAAATTCTTCCACAAGTTTTCCTTGTAAAAGAAGAATAAAAATGCTATTTCGGACATCTTGGATGCTAAGGGAAATTCCTTTTGTTCTCAATAAGATTTGGAGAAGTTCGCTAGGGATCACTTTTCTAAGTTATTTATGGATCTTGGTGACTTTAGAATACATAATCAGCTACATGTTATTCAACATCTTCCTAGGATCTTTTCGGAGGAAGACATAGCTAGAATGGGTCAATATGTACCCTTGAAAGAGATAAAGGATGTCTTGAATTCATTTGCCAAGGATAAAAGTATAGGGCCTAATGGCTAGATTGTAGAATTTTATCTGGCTTTCTTTGATTTGATTAGGGGTGACATACTACGTGTGGTGGAGGAGGCGAGAGCATCTTGAAAGGTGTCTAGAGCTATCAATTCTACTTTCCTAGCTCTGGTTCCTAAATCAACCAAGCCACAGTATTTCAATGATTGTCGACCCATATCTCCCTATAATCTTATTTACAAGGTGATTGCAAAGGTTTTTTCCTCTAGGATGAAAGATGTTATTTTTACATCTCTTTCCAAGGAGCAAGTTGGTTTCCAATGGAGTTGATTGATGCATGATGTCATTGGCTCCGCCCAAGAGGCCCTTTACTCCATCAAATTGAGGAAAAATTGTGCTCTCATCCTCAAGATGGATCTTGTCAAGGAATCTGATAGGGTGAACTAGAGTTTCCTTTGTTTACTTCTTCTCCACATTAGTCTGGACCCATTAATGACCAACTAGATTATGGGATGTATATGTAATCCAACTTTGTAGTGCTCATTAATGGGTCTCCATCATATTTTTCTCTGCATCCAAGGGTTTAAGACAAGGATGTCCTTTTTCCTTGCTTTTATTCCTCTTAGCCATTGAAGGATTGAGCAAGATGATTATCGCATCAAAGAGAGATGGGTGCCTAAAAGGAATCAAGGTGACAAAATAAATCTATCTCACTCATCTCTTGTTCATTGATGATGTCCTCATCGTAGGTTATGGTTTTGAATCTTAATGGAACACATTTAGCAGCATTTTTTCTATCTTTTGTTCCGCTTTTGGAATGTTGATTAGTCAACAAAAGTCTACTTTTTTCATAACAATGTTCCATCCCATACTATATTGTATATTGAATCTTTGTTTCCATATAAGATGGTTGCTTTGGAACAAGGATTTTTATCTTTGGGTTTTACCTAAAGCCAAATTTTTATTATGTGGAGGATTGGAACTAGTTACTAAAGTAGGTTGAAGGTAGGGAAAATAATCGGTGCTACAGATGTCTTTCGATTGGTGGTAGAATAACTTTGATCAAGTCGATATTAGAAATTATCCATGTGTATTGGGTTTCCCTTGCAAAGATTGCAAAAGATACCCTCCACAAGTTACACCAATGTATTATATCTCTGGAATGGTAAAAGCATATGCACATACCGTCATTTGGTCAAGTGGGATATCCTTTTCCAGCCTAAATTTCAAGGTGGTTGGGAGTTTAATAACCTCCACTGGTTCGGTCTTGCATTGTGTTGAGAAATGGCAACAAGAAATTCCAATTTAATTTGTCCTTGAGTTAAATTGTGAATTAAATTTGAATTCTATTCTCATAGCAACTTAAAATAGTTAAATTAAGTTTATTAAACTTAACTTAAGAAATTTGAGTTGGAAGTCTTTTGGAAGTCATTTATATGTTCTCCCTACTTTGTAGGAGTCTAGTTTGAATTAATTGTGAGTTGTGAAATAAAAGACTCGGTTTCATGAGTCAGTTTAGTTAAATTAGTTCTCAAACTGATTGAGAGAACTAATAGTGAGTTAACAGTCAGTAGTGACACTAATGAACTACACCAATTCTACTCTAGTTAACTGAATATTTACTCATTAGGAAACTCATGCATGTTGATTCTGAGAAAGACCCAGTTGAGACTAGAGTGCAAGGGCGGTGTACTATTTGTTTTAGGTTTTTCTGAGTTGCACTAATAGTGCATGCAATCAAGAAATGATCCTTGAGGGATTGTGCTACTTTTAGAGGCTTTATTTACCTTTAAATACAAGTTATCCTTCATAGGAATTACACATTGGAATAGAGACTTGGAGAGCTTGTGAAGAGGATAATTTTTGGCCTTGAGGTTGCTTATGAGTTGGAGATTGAATTTGTTGAGCGCTGGGATTGTTCTAGGGAGAACAAGCATTGTAATTTCATCTTGATTTTCCGAATTAATACAAAACATATGGTGGGGTTTTGATTTGTGGCTTTCCCCGGATATTTATTGTGTTATGTGCCTTTGATTCTCTTCATCTATTGATTATTGTTTTTTCGATGTTTATGAGCTTCCGTTGAAAAGAGTAGAATTATATTCTTGTTCCTTGAAATTGTATTAGCTTGTGAATATACAGGATTTTCTACACATTGGCCATGAAGAACATCGGGCATGCCATCACTTGGAATGGCATATGGAGCAACATTATATTGGAGAAATAGTTACATAACAATCGTGTTCCAAAATGGATTTAGTCCTTTAAGCCTCACAAATATAGTGTTGGATCGAATATCTGGAAGGGTCTGGTGGTCTCTATTCCTTGGATCACCAAATGGTTAATGTCAAAGGTCAGAAATGGAAAGCAAGTCAAGATGGGATCAATCCTTTATTAGGAGATATTCCTTTTATCAATTATCTCCAGAGCTCATCTCTCATCTCAATGTCTTCATGGTCCTCTAGTAGATGAATGGGATGATTTCATTAAGAATAGTACTCTCAGTGGTCTAATCTTATCATAGGAGGATGATTCAATTGTCTAGGCTTGGAACACCTCATCCAAAAAAACTACCGCTTGTCATGCCTATAATGTTATATCATCATGTTCTTCCCTACATAGGGTAAATTGGTGGTATAATAAGATATGGAACTGGCCTATTGCTCCAAAATTGAAATTCTTCATTTGGATGGATTTGAAGAATCATATACAAACATGGGACCTTCTTCTTCGCAAAGGATTATCTAGGCCAAATATATGTATCCTTTGTTCAAAGGACTCTAAATCTGTCAATCAGTTATTTTTTCTATGTGATTTTTCTAGGGCACTTTAGGTTACAACACTCAAGTTATTTAATATTCTAGAACATGGTCCAATGTCTCCTCTTGACCATTGAATTCTCTGGTGGGAGAAAAATATGGGAATTATAAAGCCATGCCCATCTTAATCGCTTGGGGCATCTGGAAATTATGGAATAAAAATATATTTGAAGGTAGACCCATTTTAGACCTTAGGTATCCTACCTCAAATTATGGGTTTCTTCATTGATTATATCAATCCTTTAAGGCCTTCTTGGATTCGCTCTTTATGGTTTACTCTCAGTCCTCTATCTACAAATGTAGGCTTCTTCGATGGTGCATATCATTCTAGTGTATGCGGAGGGGGAGGCGTCATATTTCTCCCTAGAAATGTGTATTTTCAGACCTGGATGAATATTTGTTCAAGGTCAAATACCAAAGTAGAAGTTATTGTAGTTTGGGCCCTCTTATATATTGCAACATCTTTGAACATTTTCTCCTTTCAAATTTATGGAGATTCAATGTCTGTGATGGACTGGATAATGGGGAGGGGGCATTTGAAGGTTCTTTCCCTCAAACATTGGATGGACCAAATCCAAATTCTTAAGGGTGTTTTTCATACTCATCCTTCCATCATATATTGAGGGAATGGAACCAATATGTTGATTATCTGTCCAAGAGATATCTACAGGTGGAGGAAGGGAACATTTTCTTTGAAGAATGAAGAGGCATATAGTTATTAAGGAGGGGATCAATTCATATCTGAAGTGATCTTCAGTTGGCTCACATTTTTTGATATGGTGAGATGTTATTTCCTTTCTTTCATCTTATGAACAATTTAATTTTTTCTATAACCGGTTAATCCTTTTTGTAATCAAGCAACTATTGTTTCAGTCTATCTGGGTATGTATCCTTCTTTTAGCAATTTCGTCCAGGTTCTACAAAGATTATGTTTGTTCTTTTCATGTTTGTTTTTGGTCCCTGGCAGTCAGTTTTGTGATGGTTGCAGAAGATGACATTGATGTTGTCTAAGCCTTTGACAACTTTACTCTTATTTCTTAATGAAAAGGGTGATTTCTCTTGTTTGGAAAAAATTACAACGTATCTTGCATTGTGTGCCTTTCGAGTTGAATCAATAAATAAATACATTGCCTCAATGCACCATAACAACCAATGTGTGAAATAAATATATTTCATAGGAATTAATGAATTTTGACTCTGAATTCCTTATAACAAAACTTGCAATACTGGCAGAAAGTGTAGTATTTATGGGTTGTAAACTTGAGGCACATGTCCTTTTCACCAGTAGGTTTGATTGTAGTCAGTGAGAGTATTAATATTTATTTATATCTAGCATGATACAATTATGAGATAAAGATTTTAGGTAGTGATATTAACAAATTATTTCATTTAAACATTGATAGTTATAGGAACAATTTGCAATTTTACAATGAAAAAAAATCAGTATGGTATCTCCATTATTTTTTTTAATATTGAAATTTAATTAGTTGGGAAATTAAATTTTTAGGTTCTTCATCATGTGATGGTGATCATAATAATGTGTAGTCTAAATGGAGAGCATTAGTCAAAAAAAAAAAAACCTAAAAATTATGGATTATAACAAATACAAAGCATAATTGACATGCACAAATTTTTTTTTATAAACCATTAGTTGTTTTGAAGACCAATCATCACTTAAATAGGACACATGGTTTTGGGAAAACCATAGATTGTATTCAGATACCACATAAATTTTTGGGGTGTAAACATGAATAGGGTTTTAAATTGGAAATGAGTCAAGCATAAGCATGACAATTCACACATGGGTTTAAAATACCATGGTAGATTTGACTTTGGTGTGGAGGAATTTCATGGCCAAAATTTATGTTATCATGATAATTTTTTTATTTATGAAATTGGTGCATGAAATACATTATGTATTATGTATTGTATTCGAGTTCCTATCGATATAATACTACTCCTTGCCAAAATTAGAAAAATTAATATATTTTGTGTAATATAATGTTTGGAATATAATAGTAGTTATACATATTTTAATATTTCATGATAAAGGAGATATAACATTGTTTTTTTTAGGATAAATTTTGTTTTGAGAAATGCGGAATTCGTAATGTTTACAGATAATAAAAATTTTGTTTTAAGAAATGGGGAATTTTAGTGTTTACTTAAAAAAAAACAAAAAAATTATGTGTTATGTTTTGGGATTATTACATATGGTATTTTAGTCAAATTTAGAATAAATTATGTATCCATAGTAGTAAATGGGGTGAATGTATAGAAGTAATAAAGATCATTTTGATATGTATTTTAAGGTGTGGGAATATAACCTTAGGTTTCTAGCATGTGTTAGGACAAGAAATTGTTTTAGGAATCAATGAAATCCATGTGTATCTTAATGTGGTTGTATTAAAAATAAATATAGGAATTTTGTTATCACTAAGACCCTTATGCTTACACTTCTTAAGAGGTGCACCTTTTAAAGTGTTGCATTGGGAAAACTTAACAAAAATATTGGAAGGTTGAAGTGTTTTAAGATTTTGTTTATTCCAATGAGATAGTCATGATGATGGTCTATAAGGACCAAGAAATAAAAAACTTTCCAAACTTATTTATGATGAGGTGGTGGGGTGGTGATTACTACAACAATCCATGAGGAGTGTTATGATTCGGACATGGAAATCTAGTGTTGATATGAATAAAAGGAGGTAATGTATTCCTTAGATTAATGCAGATTTACTTGTGATCCATTTGGATGAATATGGGTGGACAAATGCTTATCAATTATCATGTTTTCTTTTTAAAGGGAAAATATTCTTGTACAATGTACAAGATGCAAAGAATTTGGAAATGGTGTGAAATATATTTAATTTTCCTGTAGAAGTCAAAGTGTTATAACTTTGTTTTGAGGATATCTCCTCTTAAGGAGGGGGGTAGAAATGGTACAACATTGAAACAATAGAGCTGACAACTAGAATTTTGGAAAAATAAAATATATCATTCTAAGATTGATCCCAATGTTGTAGTGTACAATCATTTATGAAGGATGAAGAAGGAACTTAAATTTTTTGAATGACAATCATGGACCATAGCCCTTGTAGCCATAACCAACTTGGAAGGAGGTGACGAATAGAAAAGAGTTATAGAATGACACTAATAGTATTGATGAGATGGCCTATATGCTAGATGGGTGTTAGATAATCTTATTTCATAATTGGTATTCATTGTTTACGCAAACAAATGAAATTAATTTTTATGATAAGAATGCTTATAATGTAGTATTACTCTAGTATTAAGATGACTCTCATATTTATGATGTTATGGCATAAGGTTATATTGACATGTGGTTCTAATTATTATGTGATGTCATTATATATCTTTGATACAAATATTTTGATTTTATAACTTATGATGATGTGAAGCATGTGGTTATTACATGCAGATTTTTGAGCATGCAGTTTTTACTATTCAATGTTGTGATAACAATGATGTTATGTTCTCATGATGGTATGCAAGAGTTCGCATGTGGATTATTTTTTATGATGTTATGATTATAACTAATGCATGGGGTGCATGTTGAGATGTGGTGATTGACATGAATCCCACAAATGGGTCGAGGACTAGTTTATTTAATGATCTCATGGGAGCCCATACCTATGAGGGAGAATGTGTAACAAACTCAATCAACGCTACATATGCCAATGTTCTTTTGTCTTGTATAATTCTTGATGGATAGCTCTTGAGGAGCTATGGGACAATCTTGAGGAGGTTGAGTGCCCAGTATTGAATTGGGATGTTTAAGTCCAAAAGTGGTGTGAGGACTTCGATGCCTGATGGTGTACCTTAGTTGGTTGTGGAGGGAGTTGGGTCAACCTTGCGAGATGCCTGGAGTCATTGAGTATTGGGATTGGATGCCTACCTTGGGGAAGATGAGGTCTAAGCCCTGGGGTGAGTCTTGGGGCTATGGTGTAGACTGATGAAGCTTTTTTCTAGGTTTCGAAATTTGGGAAAGAGGTTTGATATTCCTTGGGATTTCCTTGATGTTCTGATGTAACATTCAATACCTACTGGTATACTAGTTCTGAATAGGGTGTTGGGCAAACATGGGGTAATAAAAAAATAAATGAATATGTAAACTTTGAGACAAAGTTCCTTAAAGAGTGGAAGTATGTAATGCCTCATATTAATAAATAATAATAATATAATATTAATATAAATTAAAAAAAATAATAAGAAATAATGAAGAATATATAATAAGAAATAAAATAATAAACAAATATTTATATAAAATAAAAAGAAACAAAAGTGGGCATGATGACACATGGATTATGCACATGTGGATCCCTTTCTAATCCCCTTACCATTTTTAGAATACTTTGTTCTATTTAATGGCGAAAAAGGGATATGTGAAGATGATTCATTCATTCGCACATTCTTTGAGGAAAGGAATGTTGTGAGACAAATGGTACTAGTAGTAGTAAGTTGATTAAGGGCTCAGGGGTGATAGTAGTAGTAAGTTCATTATGTCCAGAACACCCAAAAACCCCTGTGTAGGCTCTTCTTATGCTCAAAAAGGATGAAAAATGGTCAAGTTAGGCATCCTTATTCATTTCTCTACTATTTTTCCTACAAAATGACCAAAACTAGAAAAACATACAATGAATCTCCTTTTTTGGAATCGTCACGTGAAAAATTAACGCGGGAATGATGGAAATTCCACCGAAATAGGTGTAGTTTGTCGAATCATTAATTTCACCAATAAAGTCGCATGGAAATCCTTTAGCCCCCCCGAGTTTGTCATATGGTATTTTATGTGGTCAGGGGCATAAGCCAGAGGCCATGCGCCCGCTAGCTCCATGCTCCTGGTCATGTGGAGGGCCATGTGGTCGTAAGTTGGGGCCACACGTCAGCCCTCCTCTGCAACCCCTACCTACGGTGTCATGTCGTTTGAATAGGACCTGGGGCTAGGGCTTACCACCTCACCCCTCTCACTGTAGCACTCAATCATGTAGGATGTACCATGTAACTCAGGGTTGGGGCCACATGCCTCGATCCTAAAAACTTTCATTTAAATATAATTGCCACCACCCATATTAACGAGGAATGTAGTTGGTCTAACAGTTCGGTGGTTGGTTGTTCAATGCGAAGTTGTGGGTTCGCTTCCTACAGGGTCAGTTAGACCCTTAACAAAAAAAATCACAGGCCCTAAGGGCCACATGGTGCCCTCCCATTGGGCCACGTGGCGCCTCCCAATTAGCTAATCCAAAACACAATAACCAATAAAAATTCACTAACTCGACCTGTACAACCATGCCACATGTTAGCACAGGATTAGAACATCTGACATATGTACTGCCCAGTCATCCTACTAATGATAGTGCTACATTGTTGTATGGCCTGCCCAGTCAGCAACCCAGTCAACCCAGCAAGTTGATTATTTAACTATTCGCCAAAAATTTCAGAATGTCATAACTTTCACATACATTGTTTGATTAAGGCGATTCAAGCATTGTTGGAATCAGAATGATGATATCTACGATTTGGCATCGGTTTTAAAATATTTTGAGCATTTTTGTTTTTGAGCATATTTTTTATCCCATGGATCATTCCTCCCCATTGGAAGCTTTTGGACCATCGAAAGTCTATTTTTACTCAGCAAGTAAGTGAGGGTATAGCTCCCTCACTTTCCCAATCTCAATCCACATTTCTTTACTTGGATTGGTACCTTTGAGCCCCACTCAAAGATACTACACATTACCTCTACGTGGAGTCATAATGCGCTTGTCAAGAATTGTGTCCTCCTACGACTCATCTAAATATTAAGGAGCAAAATATTCTATACATGGAATCTGAATATTTTCTTCATGATCATAAATTATTGGAGGCTCATACAATCTCAAGTTTTCCACATTCACAACATAATAAAGTTGCATATAACGTGGAAAATCTAATTGGAAAGCATTGTTACCAATCTTCTCCAAGATTTTGAAAGGACCATATCTAATTGGGTTGAGATTTTTACCTTCTCCTTGAAGTATTTCCTTGTTGATATACAACCAAACTTGATCTCCCACTTGAAAATCATGATCAACTCGATGCTTGTCATGTCTTGCTTTATACTTGGCTTTACTTTTCTCTAGCTGCTTTTGTACTCTTTGATGCACTAGCTGAATTTGTTCTATGGAATTCTTGGCTTTATCCACATCACTATGTCCATCTACTACAATATCTTTACCAAATATGAAATCCAAAGGAAACTTTGGAAAATAGCCCAAACAAGCTTCAAATGGAGATACTTGCATAGATGAATGCTTGGCACGATTGTAGGCATTCTGGATGTAATGCAAATGCTCATCCCAAAGTTTAGGATGCTTACCACAATATCCTTGAAGGATATGCACTATTGTTCTTTTCACTACTTTTGTTCAATGTTTGTCGATTTATGGATGGAATGTGGTGTTCTTCTTCAACTTGGTGTCCATGAGTTCCCATGAGCTTGACCAAAACTTCTTGACAAATCAAGAATCTCGATCAAAAATAATAGAAGTGAGAAACCCAAAGTGAACCCATACATTTTGGAGGAACATCTTTGCAATATGTTCAGTTGTGACTTGTTTCTTACATGGCATAAGCACACACATTTTTCTTAAACGATCCACAACAACATATAGATAATCATGACCTTTCCTAGACATTGGTAGACCCCCTACAAAATCCATGGAAATGTTTTCCCAAAGACGAGAATGAATAGGAAGTGGAGTGTACAAACCCAATTTCTTATTGTTAGGCTTGCTAGTAGCATACATGGAACATCCCTTTACATATCTTGAAATAGTTCCATTCATGTGAGGCCAATAACAATAACTTTGAATTTGAGCCTATTGTTTTGCCTACACCAAAGTGACTAGCAATAAGAGAATTGTGGGCTTCCCTTATGACATTGACTCTTTCACCTTGTGGAACACATAACTTTCCAAGATGATACAACAACTTTTTATGAACTTGATAATCCAACTCTTCAACATGATTGCCTTGAATCGAAGTTGCATAAACATGTTTAAAATCATCATCTTGAGCATATTGTTCAATATAACTTTCATGCATGATTGAATTATTCTTAAGAATGACAGGTGCATTAACAATAGGCCTTGATAATATATCAACAACTTTGTTTTGTATATCTTTCTTGTACCTGATTACCAAATGAAATTTTTGTAGTAATGCCATCCACCTGAAATGTCTAGCTTTTTTTAGCTTGGTTTGCGATTGTAAATATTGCAAAGGTTAATGGTTAGTATAAATAATCATTTCTTTACCCACAAAATAGTGCTTCCATTTCTTCACGCTTTGTACCAAAGCATACAACTCTTTATCATAAGTTGGATACTTAATTATTGCATTAGTAAAGGTTTCATAATGATAACAAATAGTATTACCATGTTGCATCAAAACTAATCCCATAGCATAATTGCTTGCATCGGTTTGAATCTCAAATGGCTACTTAAGATCTGGAAGTGATACAATTGGTGTTGAAGTGATTTTCTCTTTCAAAGTGTCGAAGGATTTTTGTTTCTTGCCTCCCCACTGAAAGACTTGTTTCACACTTGTCAAAGCATGTAATGGTGCTACAATGAGTAAGAAGTTAGCCATAAATTTTCTCCAATATTAGGTTGCTCCCAAAAATCTCCTAACTTGTGTTACATTGTTGGATTTAGGCCAATTGACAATGAATTCAACTTTTGAGGGATCAATCTTCAATTCATCCCCTCCTACAATATGACCTGAATAAACCAAGGAGGTTTTCCCAAATTCACACTTAGAGATCTTCAAATGCAATTTCTATTTTTTCAAGACATTTGAAACTTGTTTCACATGCTCAGACATAGTCTTCACGAGTCTTACTAAAAATCAGAATATAATCTAAGTATACTAAGCCAAAATCATCAAGGAAATCTCTAAACACATCATTCATAACTCTCATGAATGTTGTAGGTTCATTGCAAATCATAAACAACATAACTAACCATTCAAAAAAACCTTGTTTTGTCTTGAAAGAATTTGTCCAAATATCATCTTCAACAATCCTTATCTGATGAAAATCACTTCTCAAATCTTACTTAGTGCAGTAAACAACATCCTTAAAATGATCTAGCAAATCATCAATGTGAGGAAGAGGATAGTGATTCTTTACTATGATCTTGTTCAAAGCTCTAAAATACACACGCATGCAACATGTACCATCTTTATTTGGAACCAAGACAATAGGAGACCCATAAGGAGATATGATAGGTTTGATGACCCCTTTGTCAAGAAGCTCTTGAATTTTCTTCTTGATCTCTGCGTTCTCCAAAACTGACATTTTGTACATGCTAATATTTGGAAGTGGTGCATCCTCCCACAAGTTAATCTCATGTTGGATTCATCTTTTAGGAGGCAACCCTTCAGGTTCCTAAAAAATCTTGTCATAAGCGTTAACAACTTCAACCAATTCATGTTTCAGTTTAGAATCACATCATTTGAAAGCTTCAAATTCAACAATATCTTTAGATTTAATCATCAACAAAACAAAATTCTTACTAGAATTTACAAGTCTTTTCATCTAACCAACACTTATAAGAGATAAGTTCATCTTCTTGTGATGTGCTCTAACAATATACTCAACTCCATCTTTAAAATATTATATTTGTTCTCATGACGATTGAATATGGATTTCCGGTCATACAAGTGTGGACTCCCTAAAACAATTCCACATATATCAAGTGATACAACATCAATCTCTGCCTCATCTATAAAATTTGTAGTGATGGTGAATTTGATTTTACATTTTCTTGTCACTTGCAATTTAGCATCAGCACATACCCAACCCAAAGAGTAAGATTTAGTATGAGGTGTAGTTTCTAAATTTAATTTCGTAACAATTGCTTCAAAGATAAGATTGACTTGGGATCCACTATCAAACAATGTATCAACTTTGGTATGTTCTGTAATGACCCTTATATGAAAAAACTCACTTCTTTCTTTATCATTTTGAGACTCAATAGACTTACTAGAAGAAATAGTACTTTGCATTATAAGCTTTACCTTTTATTCCCATGGTCGTGATTTTGGTTTCATCGCATGAATCATATCCTAAATCTTGTTGAGTTCTTGCAACAGTCTTTTGCTTCCCCTTATTATTGAACTTCTTTGGTTTCATTTCTGGATGTAATTTCCAACAATGGTCTTCATCATGGCCTTCTCTTGCATAATGTTTAAAGGTAAGTTTCTCTCCCTCTTTCTTGATTGTAGCATTATTTTTTCCTTTTCCTTTAAATTTCCCCTTTCCTTTGTCTCCATATTTGGATAGCTTCATGCTAGTCTCTTGAGGAACATTCTTGCCTTTTGATTCTAAATGAGTTGCATGAACACATACTTCATCTAGATTGGTGGGATTAAACATGAGTATAGTATGTCTCAAATAAATATGTAATCCACCTATGTATTTAAGGAGAGTGTCTTGTGAAGACAAATAAACACCCAATATTAAAGCTCTTCTTCTAAATTATTGTGTGTAACTTTGGACATTCTGACCTTTAGCTTGTCTAAAATTTTACCAATCCATAATTGCTTTTTGCATGTAAGCTAATGGATAAAATTTCCTTCTTAATGCAACTATAAAATCACTCCAAGTAGATATAATTTTACCACTTTTCTTCAAATCTTCTTGAGTTTTGGCCTCCCACCAGATGAGGGTTTCACTTTCCAAATGAAGAGAAGCAAGTTGGATCTTTGTAGCATCATCATCAATCTTTTGATTCCTGCAATAGACTTCAATTTGGAAAACCCAATTATTAAACTTTTGGCATTTACTTCCCCATTGTACATAAGTTATTCAAACTTGACATCAAGCTTAAGCAAAGGAGACTTAACATGTCCTTTTAGAGATCTAGAAGGAGTATGTCTAGGTGTTGAAGGAGGTGAGGAAGGAGGTGAGGATGGAGGTGAAGATGGAGGTGAAGGAGGAGGTGGAGGTGGAGAGTTGCTCCCATCACCACCATTACCTTTTTGTTGATTAAAAATTTCTCCTTGCAAACTTGTTGTCCTTTCATTGTACAACACCTTCACCATCTCAGACATATCATAGAAATCCTTTCTGAAAGCTCTCTCATCCTCAAACATCGGTTCTTCATGTGCCATGATTGGTGGAGTTTTTGGATTTTGTGACCTTCTTGAACAAATTTTAGGGTTTAGTTCTTTAAGCACTCCTCCTCTCTTCAATTTAGACCTTGTAATCATTCAAGAAAACACTTGCAAAAATTGTCAAACCTTCAAAACAACAATGCTTTGGTACCAAAACTTGTCTGAAATTAAAATTTGAAGGTTTCTTGAATAAGTTTGCAAGATAGTTTATGTCTTGTGGGCAATGGATTGAAATTGCAAAAGAACATAAAATTAGTAATTTTAGTTAAGTTTTGCATATTTAACCAAACAAAAATAGACAGCGTGCAGCATCACAAAACAGTAATTTGATGACGGAGTTTACCCCTCCTAGGCTACGTCTCTGGGTCCAAATTCCAATGTTGGTCCTTTATATTACATGCTCAAAATGTCAATTACATCAACGTGCAATGCTCAAATCATAAAAATAATGTTTTCATTATGTCCAAAACACCCAAAAACCCATGTACTGGTTCTTCTTGGGCTCAAAAAGGCTAAAAATGGCCAAGTTAGGCCTACTTGTTCATTTCTCTATTATTTGTCCTACAAAATGACAAAAATAGGCAACGAATATCCTTTTTTCGGAACCGCTAGGTGACAAATTAGCACGGGAATGGTGTAAATTTCATTGATATAGGTGCAATTTGTCGAATCATTAATCACGCCAGTAGGGTCATGCGTTGATCCTTTAGCCCCCTAGGTTTGTCATATGGTATTTTATGTGGCCAAGGGCACGGGCCAAATGCCACGTGCCCAATGTGGAGGGCCACATGGCCGCGGGATGGAGCCACACACCAACCCTCCTCTGTAGCCCCCACCTATGGTCTCCTGTCATTTGAATGGGACCTGGAGCCAAGGCTTACTGCCCCGCCCCACTTTTCGTAGTGCTCAATCATGCAAGGTGTACCATGTGACTCAGTGTTGGGGCCACATGCCCCTTCCCCTCCCCCCAACACCAAAACAACTATCATTTAAATATAACTATCATCACTGATATTAATGAGGAACATAATTGGTCTAATGGTTTGGTGATTAGTTGTTCAATGCGAGGTTGTGGGTTCGATTCCTTAGGATCGATTAGACCCTTAACAAAATTTTGCACAGGCCCCCGAGGGCCATGTGGTGCCCTCCCATCAGGCCACGTGGTGCCCTCCCATCAGGCCACGTGGTGCCTTCCAATTGACCGATCCAAAACACAACCATCAACAAAAATTCTCCAACCCAACCTGTACAACCATGCCACGTGTCAGCACGGGATTGGCCCGCCTGACATTCGTACTTCCTATTCATCCTGCTAACATCAATGCCACATTATCATATGGCCTACCCAATTACCAGCCCTGTCAACCATGCAAGTTAACTTTTTAGTTGTTTTCTAAAAACTTTAGAACACGATAACTTTCACATACAGTGTTGGATTGAGGAAATTCAAGCATCGTTGGAATCAAAACGACAAGATCTACGTTTTAGCATCGTTTTCTGAATATTTTGAGCACTTTGATTTTTGAACATATTTTTGATCCCCTTGATCAACAACAATGAAGTAGAGGCTTATTTGTTTGAGATGTATCTTATTCCTAGAGGTGGTGGGAAACTCCAATAAGATCAAATTTGACCAAAAGGATAGAGGATAGGAGATCAAAGCATTAGAATAAATCACATGCAATGATTTGAAATAAGCAAATTATAGATGACATGAGGTGGTTTATGATAGGTCATCAATAAACGACAAAAAATTTGAGAGGCACCATGCCCTTACAAGGCACCTTTGATGTAACTAGAAGGAAAAGTCATTGTATCTAAAGCTTGATGATGCAATCACAAAAAATAAGAACATAATGAGTCTCAAACAAATGAAATATGTTATATCGGAGAAACGATTATGTAAAGATGCAGTAAAACCCATATGTAGAAGCGAAAACATGAACTCAGTAACCCTAATGTCACTTCTTCTCTAAATTGGTAGGGATGAGCATTCTATTCTTCAAAACTCTCCCACTTACATTAGCTAGAGAATTCTCAAGTATGGAGTTCATATGGGATTCATACAACTCTCAAGCATCACATAAACACATTACAATTAAGCCTCCTTCATATTTTCTAGATAAGTTAGAGGGATAATAGATCATATCCCGTGATGAATGTGGGATAAACTTACACAATAAGTTAGTGAGGGAGTAGAATATCATATCCCATGATTAATTCTAGAAAACCTCACTTTATAAGTGAGTGATTCAATGAAGATCAATATACCCAATAGTGTGATAAAGTTTGTGTGTGCAAAATACCTTATCATAATGTCATGTAATACAATACTAAATGTGGCCACTAGACAAACATAAATGCATTCTCACTCATGTCATGTTATTCTAATTCTATATACAGAAAATGATTTCTTTAAAGTGACATAATTTTGTTGATTTAAGTAAAAATTACAATGCTTGTCACAAACTTAGTGCTTGAATGCAATGGGTGTTATGAGGATTAATCAAAGGTGCTTGGATTATACCTTTCACAAAAAAGTTAAGGGTATTAGATTGATTTTAACTAGAGGAGAATCAACCAAGAAGCACATGGATATTAAATGAATTTTCATTAGAGGGAGTCATCTAAGAAACTCATGTTCAATATTAGTTCAGTCTTTAAGAGTCAAATGGAGCTATTGAGTGGATCATCTATTGATTATTCATGGACTATTAAAAAGAAACACCTCTTAAATTTGACAATCTTAACTACCTAAACTATTCGACGTCATTTTACCTCACTTCAAGGATATGCTAGTATTTATTATAGACAAAGTAATAGCTAATAAAAAGATGAACATGAATACCGACTAGTAACAACATGAGAGGTGATTGGTAACAAATAGGAGGGATTATGACTTACAAGTGGTTTTTGGAAGAGGAGAAAGAAAGGGGGTATGCCTGCAACCCATATTCTTTTTTTCTTCATGATTAAGTCATTGTTACAAGTTCTAGTTCCTAGACAACACAAACATGTGCCACTGTAATGAAAAAATCACTACCATTTATGAGTTTGAAAATGTTATGGAGATAAAACCTTTAAAAAAAACTATTACTAAAGTTACCATATTTAGTTAGCTAGATAGAGAATAAATAATTTGGTTAGTAATGTAACTAGGCCATGCTTTGAATTAATCCATTTAGTATAAATTTACAAGGATTGGATCAATTTCTCATTTTATTGAGTTGAACATTTGGGAATGGAACCAACATGCCATTATTTCATACCTATCATTCAAAAATGTTTGAATAATTGTTTTAGTGCACAAATATTAGATCCATGTTTAATGGAAAATGCATAAGGCTTGCGTGAAACTCCCATGAATGAAGGGTTGATGCATCAAACAAACCATAGGGCAAGGCGAGACAACATATTCACTTGTAGGCATTGAAGTTTAACTAAAGACACAACAAGGAACTATTATCAATTACAAACTCCATTGAGTGTGCATTGAAACTAAGGTTGTCTACAAATAGTTTTCATTGTGTAGTAAAATTAATAGTACTACAAATAGTTTCATCATTATTTACTCTGGATATAAAACTTTATAAACTAATATTGAACAATTAATCATATCAAGGTAATAATCTAAAACTATAAGACCAATAAAACAACATTTTGAAGCTTGGGAATAAGTTCTTGAGAACTAAACTATCCTCAATTTATTCAAGACATTACATGTGTTATTTTATTGGATTTACAATTCATTTGTGTCCCCAATACTTACCTTTAAGGCATTTATGATGATGCCACCAATGAATGTAAGGTAAATTGCATCTATCCCTTTTTGAAAAGTAGGAAGATTTGATTTCCATTGTCTTTTAGGTTTATTAGCTTGTAAAGTTAAAAAGTATCTAACTAATGATCTTTTGTCAAAAAATTATTTCATATGTCTCCTAAAAGAGTGAGAGCATTTCAAAGCCCTATTTTACCTCATGTTTCTATTTTTTCCATATAGAAACCCATAACCATAGTTCTAGGATAAACACCTCCTTTGGTGTGTGGTATGTTGATTAAAGCATAGTAGTTTTATTACCTTTCTTTATAAATTGATCTACAAAGCATTCAAGTCGGGATTTTATAGAGACAAACTTCAAATTTAGAAATGGTGCTAACTATAAGATAAATCTTACACATGTGAAATGTTATAGCAATTAAGAGAGATCTCAAAATCACCTAGAATCAAAGCAAATAGTCCTTGCTAATAATTTATCCCATACACCAACTGATCTTCAAAATTTCATTTGTATATTTTAAGTATAGACAAACATGCATATGTCGCAATATATAGGGTTAAGAAGCATGTATATAAGTATTAAATACATGCACTCATGCTTTTAGTGTGCGTCTATGCTATTTATGAAGCACAATTAGTTGAAGCTCACATGAATGAAGGATAGATGCATCATACAAACTCTTGGACACTAGGAGATGCTTGATTTGCTTGTAGGCATTGGAGTTTGACTAAAGACACACCAAGGAACTACTAATGATTATAAACATCCTTCAACAATAAATATTACAACTAACGGTATCTACAAATAGTTTTCAACATTATTTACTATGAATATAAAATGTCATAAAATGATATTGAATAATCAACCATATTAGGATAAGAATCTCAAAGTAGGAGACCAGTGAAACAACATTTTAAAAAAGTTCTTGAGGAGTAAAATATCTGCAATCTATTCAAAACGTTATAGATGTTATTTTATTGGATTTGAAATCTAATTGTGACCCAAATTACTTATCTCAATGTAAGGGAAGCAGCAATTACATACATCCATTTTTGAAAAGTGGGAGAACTTATTTGGCATTACATGTTTGGTGTACTAAAAGTTTAAAGATCTTTAACTAATAGTTTGTAATGTCCCTAGTCAATTAGGAGAAATAAAATGGGTTTTGCGAGCCTAATGTTCCCTAAGGCTAAGGCAAGGATATTTTTTAATAAGGGAACATGATTCGCCTAGGAAATATTTATGAAAAATGGGACATATACTAGGCTAGTGAAAAGTCACTTTAATTTTATAAAGAGAAAGTCTCCTAAAATGACTTAATAAAATATTAAAGGGGTAAAATGACCACAAAATTGGCTAGTCAATTATAAAAATAAAAAAGTGAGGAGCCTCTCATCATTCTAACACTTGCTTTGTGAGAAAAAAAAGCTCTTGGGGAGTTTTTGGAGAGAAGCTTAGGGTTTTAAAAACCCTAGACGCTATAGCTAGCTTCAATGTTGAAACTAGACACCCTAGTTGGTTCAAAGAGTGAAATCACTTAGATTTCATCCTTGTGCTTTCATAGAGTAAATAAATTGTAGGAGATATTGTGATGAAGACATTTAATCAATTGAACTTCTGATTTTTTGCTTTCTATATAATTTATTTAGGGTGAAGAGCAAGCTAAAGAGGAGTTCTAATTTATGGCTTTGTGGGGCAATTCCTTTCCACATATTTGTGTTGGTTGTGTTCTTTAATCATTGATTTAAAAGTCTTTAAGAGAGGGTTGATTTCCCTCAAGTTTACTTGTTGAACTGTTGACAGTGTTGACCTGCCAACATTCAGGGGATCTCCCTGATATGAAGTCCCAATTAGACCTCACACCATTTGGTGTAGGATTCCCATCTGGTATAAAGGCCTAGTTGTCGAATCCTTAAAGATTTGCCTTGGCTCTAGCTATCAGCATGCAAGAGGGATGCAATGGTGTCTTCCAAAAGCAAGGGAGGTGTGTGTGGTGAGCGTTCAGCTACAACTATGTCAAGTTTCTTCTATTGTAGAGAGGGGAGAAAATTGAGCCTCTAAGTGAAAGTTAATATTACCACCCAAGAAGAGGCACACATGAACCATAAAATTTTGTCTAACATCCAGTGGCATAGTCCATAACAGTTGTGATGATCGTTACAACCAATAAATAGAGAAATTTTTGTTCAGTATCCCGCGGAATAGTCCACAAGTATGGGACAACAATTACAACCATTACAGAATATTGTCAATAACATAAGTACTAAAATAGCTAAAATAGTTCAACTATATTAGCACATGTGAAAGAAAACATGAAATACAAACATTCACAAAATAGTCTTACAAAAATTCATAGCCCATGCAAGAAGAACATGTTGGACTTGAAGGCTTTTGTTATTAAGTAAAAGTTCCAAGACACATGTTTGCAATGTACATCACTCCCTGCCCCTCAAAGAACTAGTTGATCTCTCTAATGCCTTGCAGGAGGAGCCAAGGTGAAAATTCATTTGCTCATACAATGAGGGAGTATAGATCTTTTCTTTAATACTCAGTCAATCACGATTGATGCCTTCTCTTTATGCGATATAAATTTGTAATTAGTGGTATTAGACACGGTCATATGTGGTTGTTGAGACGTGTATTCTCATACACGCTTACATACACAATAGAAATGTATCTATCTTATATTTTGACTTTGTGTTTACATCAAGGGATTTGGTTTATAGGATTTCCTTTAAGTTTATCTGAACCCTAGTTCTTTTTATAATTTGATTTCTACTTCTATAAGGGTAAAATTTGGTTTTAGATTCAACCTTTTCTCAAACTTTTTGTTTTCTTTAAAATTTAAAACTATTGAGATAATT
Organism: Pinus taeda; assembly: GCA_000404065.3. Classification (NCBI taxonomy): domain Eukaryota; kingdom Viridiplantae; phylum Streptophyta; class Pinopsida; order Pinales; family Pinaceae; genus Pinus; species Pinus taeda. The sequence goes on from APFE031117351.1 coordinate 99,590, forward strand.
ACTATATAAAATATTGAAATAAATAACTATAATAGTATGTAGCCCAATCTAAAGCACAAGAACCAAAATATAGTATATTCTTATGTAGACAAATTTATTGTTATTTGTTCTTGACTTGTAAGAATGCTTCACCTAAGAATGCTTCACCTAGATTGTAGTATCTCCTTGGGCATACAAACTTATTACTATTTGTTCTTGACCTGTAAGAGTCCCTTTGTTTAGAAAGAAGATTATTTTGGTGTTTAGAAGGCTTATTGCATGGTTATATTCAAAGTTGTTGCATCCATGAAGTCGTAGTGCGTTGAGAAAATCCGATGGTGTTGGTGCATATTTTGGCCATTTAATTACATATGTAATATTACACAACTATTCACATGTCTACTTCACAACCTCAAAAAGTAAGGGGTCTCTTTGATAGTGAAGATCACCATCCATCCATATTGGTGACAAGATGACATACACATTATGAACATGTGCTTTTGACGTGATTCAATTAGGCAACAACATATATTATCAAAATAATAATAATAATTGGAATGAACCAAGAAAGTCAACAATGTCTATTATGATTTATTAAATCATGCCTCGCACTTTTTTAATATTGTTGATTAGGATTTTGGTACAAGTAAGAATTAGTAATAAAATTTAGTTCGAAGATTTGATGGAAAACAATTGTATACAACTGAAATCTTTGGCCCCAAAGATTGAATTTATATAAAGGCACAAGGGTTTATTATGATGATGCGTTTGTAGTCATTGAGTTACTTATTAGTCCAAGGTAAGACTCCAACAATCGATTTTCCTGTTGACCACAATTAGTTTAGCATTAACCATGCAACTTATAATGTTTAACTTTGATAAATATATACTTGTTTTTCAAATATTATCAAGAAAAATATTTTTGAAACGTTTGATTGGAGCACAACTTGAAGGTCTTATGGCAACCTTTGCACAATATAATGCCATGTTGATAATTGCCTCACATATTTATGCCATAATTATGGATATGGTTGCAATATTCATGCATGATTTTTAAATATTTGTGTAGTGACTTTCCTTCTTAAGCTTTGCATGAAAACCATCCAAAAATAAAATCCTAGAAAATAGCTCATACTTAAGTAAAATAAATATATATATAACAGAACCAAGAATAGTTATTATATTAAAATACGTTGAGCTAAAACTCACTTTAGATACATGATTTACATAAGCAGGTTGAAACTAGTGGACACGGTCAGAATGGAGTATGCATCAAAGACCATCTACAAAATTATGACCTTAAATCTTTTGAACAAAATGCTACAATATCTATAGTATTCAACTTGTACATTCACCAATATTGACCCAACAAAAACCAAAATTTACAAAGCATCAAAATGTTACATTAAACCATGAGGAATTATTCATTCACTTGGATTTTTTATTCTCCTTATTAACCACTAAGGAAGTGGGACATACACCTTTTTCCCCTTGCCACCAAAGTTCACCTTAATTTAGCCTTAACCCTAAATTAACCATGTGATTAGCTTTGGGATTGTTTGATATGAGAACATGGAGGAATTTCTTCTTGGGGATAGACTTATACAACTGATAAATCCACTTGAAAATCTTACTTAACTTTGTGTTTGAGGGGAGAGATATCAAATATAAACGGTGGATTATATTTAGGGAATCACCAAAAACAATCATATCCTAAATTCCCATATTCACAATTTGCTTCAAACCCTAATGTAAGGCATAGGCTTCAACAACGTTGTTGAAAGTGTGACCCAAACCCCAAGCATACCTATGTTCTTAATTCTTAGGGAAAAAATACCCCCCCCCCATTCCTGCCACCCTTGGGTTTCCTTTTGCAACTCCATCAAATCTTAAGAAGAAATGTTTTTGCTCCAAGAGCCATTGATCAAATTCCTCCTTAGATAATCTTACTTTCTAGCTCTTAGCGAGATTTGTTTTCTCCATGATGGCCCATATTGTATCAAAAACATTAATCCATTTTGATTCCTCCCCATCCAACTTCTTATCCTCTTCATTTATTTTCCTAGCCCGAAAAGATTCTCTAAGAAACCTTATTGTTGGTCCCGCCATCCTAACAGCATCTGCTTTTCATCTTGAAAAATTGCTCGATTTCTAGCTAGGAAAATTTCCTAACATACATATTTAGGCAATACTTCCCATATTCTCTTCATTAATTTTTTCCTTGCAAAAGATCCATTATAACATTTTCCCAACAAGTCTTGTAGCGGAGAAGGCTAGATTACCCTTGATTTTAATTGAGGTAAGATCATTCCCCATATTTCAAGCATGAAAGGGAATTCCAAGAAGAGATGATCTATATTTTCAATAGTGTGCTTGACAAGGTGCACTAGGAAGGTCTAACAATTCCCCTTTTCAATAAATTATCAATTTTTAGGGTCATTCTATGTGCTAATGTCCAACAAAAAATATTTTTTTGGGAGGCAGTCTAAGCCCAATTAAAGGACCAAAGCGGAGAAGAGGGAGGTTTAATATCAAGGAAGAGAAAATATTGATAACCCTTTTTAATAGGGTACAAATCACCTGGCCAACCTTGAGAGTCGATCTCACAAGGAGGAAGGAGTGCATCCAACAAGAGTGGATTCGAGAGATCTACAAATACTAACAAGGTGACCCAAAATGTCACCCCAATCCTAGCTCAACCAATTTTTGTCAATGGCAAGGAGGAGTAAATAACATATTTACCATTAGTTACTTCCCACAATAATTTAAGAAAATATTTGAATAAAAATTGGAGAAGAGTAAAATGTAGATAAATATACTTACTGAGAACTACTTCCCACGAGTATTTATGTTTTCTTTAGCACTTATGTAGGAGTAAAACTATAGATGTATAGAGTTACTAGCAGTTACTACCCATCAAAATTTATGCAAGGCCTTATGCTCGCAAACAATTAATTTATCCACTTCACGTCTCAATTTATTAGTTCCTGCAAAAGCAAGACTATAAGATTCCATTTTCATATTGACCACTATTAATTTAGCATTGACCAATATAAGTTATAATTTTTTATGCAATTTTTCCCAACGCACAATTTCTAGCTTGAGTGACAGGGACTAACCTACCCTATAGCACATGTTCTTTATAGTTATTTACAATCATTTACTAAAATATAATCATTGAGTGAGGGAAAATTTAATTTTATGGTTAAACTATCTTTAAATTGTCCCTCTATAAAGATACCAAAAACTTCACATGCTTGAATTTCATTTATAATAGGTTAAACTATCTTTGAATTTGCCCTCTATAAAGATACCAAAAACTTCACATACTTGAATTTCATTTATGACATACATATATATTACTATAATGAAACAGAAACATTTATAAACTTGAATTGCAATAACTAACTCATGTTGAAATCTTAATTATTTGTCCATAAGATAAGTGTAAATTCTAATAAACATAAATGATATGGAAATAAGAAGAAAAAAACACACAAAGCTTGTAGTTGTAATTCGAACTTACAAAAGTTAATTTTATCTTTTAATGACTAAATCAAATTAAAAGTAGCTTGTTTTACCACCATATTGAGTTTTAATTCCAAAATTTACAAATGGGTAAGAACATTTTACTTTGACAAATCAAATGGAATTGCTCTTAGAGAACAAGAACATAAGTTCTATCTGACATAGATATTGAGTCTTGCAAGTAATTAGCCAAGCTCGAGGTAGAATATCCAAAGAGTGAGTAAATGTTAGACTACTCATTGTTATGATGTTAAATGCAATGATTACTTTGATAAGGGGTTGTGGATCAACAAATTTCGCATGTTTACATAACATACTCAATATATATGTGACTAACGCTAAATCAATTGTTTAGTGTAATGCCATTAATTTTATATTGGAATTTAAATATTGTTGGACACATAATTTTCAGGGACTTTGTGTTATTGTAAATACTTTGTAAATAATTAGGAATCTGAAGCATTAGATATGCTACGTGGAAGATGAAGACGAATCATATTTTAAAGAATGATTCACATTACTGAAAATCATCAATCATTGTGGAATTAATTCTCGTACTAATATAGTATCATAGCTAAGGATATAGTTTGAGCATTTATCAAAGTTAGCATTATCATTTTAAGTTGTGCTTTTGTCTAGATTGCTTAGTGGTAACTCCCCTCTGTGTGGGATCTTGGGATCTTAGGCTTTTTTCTGTGCACCAGGTATCTCTGTGTATGATAAACCCTAACCATTTCATTTATTTTTTTTCACTCATCGAGATTTGTCTCGTATCCATTCTCTATTCTTAAAAACTCTTTGTAATCTGGCATCTCCTCATTCATTGGTTGTCCAACTCTTATGCCCATCCGCATAGCTTATCCAGAGCTTTTTTCTTTATGAACCCTCTATTGCTAAGCCTTCCATGGTTCACTTTCAAAAATCTGTCATGGGCTTGGGGACATGTGGTATTATATTCCAAAAATGGTGGTACTAGTCATTCATATTGCTTCTTAACACACTATATTGAGCAACCATACATTTTCCAATTGACTTCTATTCAACGGATTTGATATCACGTTTGTTAGGTGTGTGTTATATTCTTTCCACGACTAGTCGCAAGTGTAGGGGGGTCATAAGGGAGATGATAGCCCCCTATTCATTATGTTGGGTGTAGTAGGGGGGTCATAGGGGGGAGGGAGCCCCCTATACGGGGTCCAAGGCAGTACCTCCGAATTTTTTTTTGGACCCTATATTAGGTGGGAAAACCTACATATGGTTTTGTGCATCTATTTTGCACATGGTTTTGGGCATGATGGTTTTCTACCCATGGTATTTTGTAGATTCGGTCAAGGGAACTATGGTTATGTTCCAATCTAGGATTAATGGATTGGGGTTTATGAATGTTTCAGCATGTATATATATGTATAGTAGCATTGAAAGGAACATAATGAAAAATCAACCTAGTAGTCCCGGTTTTGGGATCCAAGGGAAAATCTCTGGGTATTTGTTATGTGTTTCTTGCCATTATATATTTTCTATTTTTTAAGAATTTGTTTGCAGGTAATTTTTGTACAGGGTTAAAACTTACACTGTCAATGGTTAATAATCCATCATAAAGGCATTCAATTAAGCATGTGTTAGTTATTATAGTGGTGATGGAGAATTTGTTGATAGATGTGGTGAAAACTTTGAAGGCTAGTGGTCAGCATTTTCCACAATACCATTGAAGCATGCAGTAACTTGAGCATTGTCCCTTGTGAGCTATGTTAATTCCCATGCTTTTATTTCTCCATCGATGGTCCAATAAGAAAGGAAGATAATTATCAAAGAGTATCCAATGTCTATTGTATTGAGGTATAATTAAAGACAAGGTTGGTCAACATGTTGCCTTTTTGTACCTCTACGCATTGTATTTCACATGATATTTAGACATTTGTGAGAATTTGATGTCCAAAACTTGCAACCATTTCAATTAAGTGAATTAACTTATCTATGTATGTTAGGTCCATATAATACTAGTGTATTCCCCAATTATTATTGTAATTGTAGCCCCTTATTGTTATTATTGTGCTAAAGTTGTCCCCGTATTGTTATTGTTGTGCCTCATAGAAGCCCACTATTGTTATTGGTGTGCCCTTATATTATTATTGTTATGTCGGCTCTAACTATATTGTGACCCCTTAGACTCCTATATATAGAAAGGAGGTTTTTCCATTTCTATCATCCTATAATTATTCATTTGTGTAATGTAAAGGAGGTTTCCCCCTCGAAGAGGCTTATTTTGAAGTTGTTGATCTATCTCTTCTTCTATTTTGTGAGCTGGTTGCACAATATTTGGTATCAAAGCTTCGGATTCTAGGGTTTTGCTGCTTCAAACAGGTCATCATAGAATTTTAAATATAACTTATTTTCTACGAATCTTCAAAAACTAAAAACAAAAAACAACAAACAAAAAACAACAAACAACAAACAAACAAACAAACAAACAACAAACAACAACAACAACAACCAAAAAAAAAACAAAAAACAAAACAAAACAAACAAAAAACAAAAAAAAACAAAACAAACAAAACAAAACAAAAACAAAAACCATTTGAGAAAAAATCAGGATGAACGTAGTGCCTAAATTTCAGACCATTTCTCATTTTATGTTTGGAGATATGAACCGAGGAAGTTAGGTTTTTTGCAGGCTCCCGGATTCCATCTCAAACAGGTGACCTTGGGAAAATCGTCATAAAATTCTCTCTAAGCATTGGATTCAAATTTCGTAAGACGTTAGAGAAAGAGTATAGACATTAGTTTGTTGGGTATCGTTTTTTAATGAAAATGTCGAAATAGTGACACATGGCACTTTGTACAAGTTCACTCCACTGAACCAGTCTATAATCAGGTCATTGTGGGAGACTAGGCATAACCCTTTCTTGGAAAATCCAATCCTGATTAGACTTATGGGGTTGGAAAGAGGACTCAGAGGGGTACCACATAATGAAATTTCAGACCTTGGAGATCTGAAATAAATGAGATATAACAGATTCAATATCAAGCTCCTACAAAGCAAAAAAAGGTGTGTAGTCTTTTTAAAAATTTGCATAAGTTTTGTTTGAAAAAATAGTTTGAAGTGATTAAAAGGGCATAGTGAAGAAAATTATCATTATTTGATGCCCCAAATAAATAAAATGGAAACACCTAGTAAGCAACCCGAGATGACACAAGAAGAAGAGGAAGAAATGAAACATGATATATCAAAATTATGAGACCAAGTGCAACAAATTTCGCTCTCACAAAAAGTAATTGAAGCTAAGATGGATGGTTTAAAGAATGGAATGGAAGCTAAGATTGATGGTATAGAAGCAAAACTTAAAGGCAACATGGAAGATTTGAAGATAGATTTGACAAAGTTGCTACAAGAAATGTTTACAAATGGAGAAAGGGTAGTAAAGGAAACTCATGATGAGAACAAAATAAATGTTAATCATGATTTCATAGACTCTAACGTAGGATTGAAGACTCACCACATTCCAAAGATTTATATGAGGAAGTTTTATGGCAAGGATCCCATAACTTGGATACTACAAATGGAGCAATATTTTGATCTCAATAATGTGCAAAACACACAAAAGGTACACATTTCAACCTTATATTTGGAACCCAATCAGTTTGTATGGTATCAATGGCTTTGCTCTCATAAACAAATTGTCACATGGTCAATTTTTATGGAGGAAATGATACCAAATTATGAGGATACAAAGAGAAACACCTTCTTTAGCCAATTGTTAAATCTTAAATAAAAGGGTTCAATGGTGGAGCATATTGAGGACTTCCAAAAATTGAATATAAGGGTAATAGATATTCTAGAGGAGAATAGGATTGATGTGTTCATAGGGACTTTAAAGGATAACATCCAACATGAGGTTCACCTTTGGGAACCTGATTCACTAGAGAAGGCATTCAGGTTGGCAAGAAAAATTGAAAGCAAAATTATGGCAACAAGGAAGCCTCTGACTCACAACTATAAAGATGGAAGCGTTGTTGCCCCTAGCCTTCCACAACCTACAAGTTTGACACCACAAAAATTAGAAAAAAAAAAAAGAGAAAAAGGGTTTTGTTACGGTTGTGATAGAAAAAACACTAAAGGTCATAAGTGTGTTGGGAAGAAATTATTTTACATAAATTGTGAAGAGGAGGAAGAAAAGGAACAAGAAATGCCAAAAGAAGAGGATATACACTAGGAACAAACCCTAGAAAAAGAAGAAATGAATCTAACCATATCTTGTAATGCATTGGCAAGAATTACCACTCCTCAAACTCTCAAGATATAAGGACATGTCAATAAGAAAAAGGTAATAGTGTTGATTTATTCAGGTAGTACCCATAAATTTATTCGTTGTAAGATAGCCAAGGAATTGAATTGCTTCCTATATCTAGCACCAGAGTGTAAAGTGATAGTTGCAAATGGAGGAACCATGAATTGCTCTGGAAAGTGCCATAATATCAAGCTTTCCATGGGAGAATATGTATTCAATAGTCCAATGCTTTCAATTCTAATGGGTGGTGTTGATGTTGTACTAAGAGTCAAATGGCTACAATCTTTGTGTACGATAGCTTTTAACTTTCAAGAAATTTTCTTGAAAAAAAATTGGGAAGGAAAGGAAGTTGAATTAAGGGGTATCGCAGGGAAACCAAGAAAGATAATCAGCTCTAACGGCATGAAAAAGCTTCTAAATAAAGAACAACAGGGCGTAATTTTACTATTATGTTCACTAGATGTTCCCACATTGAAATCATATTTTTCTCCAGATCTCCAAAAAGCCTTGGACAATCATTCCAAGGTATTTGAGACTCTGAAAGGCCTCCAACCTATTCGTGATCATGATCATGATATTCATTTGATTCGAGGAAGTGTTCCTCAAAACATCAAGCCTTACAGATATCTCTATGCCCAAAAGAGTGAAATTGAATGTATGGTTGCAGAAATGTTAGAGGTTGGTATAATTCAACCTAGTCAAAGTTCTTTCTCTACTCTAGTAGTAGCGGTGCACAAGAAGGATGGATCATGGCGCATGTGTGCAGATTATAGGGAACTCAACAAGCTCACTATTAAAGATAATTTCCCATTCCTATCATTGATGAATTATTGGATAAACTACATGGAGAAATTTACTTCACCAAGTTGGATCTTCATTCAGGATATCATCAAATCAGAATGAAGACTGAAGAAATCTCAAAAACAACATTTAGAACTCATGAGGGTCATTATGAATTTTTGGTCATGCCTTTTGGCCTTACCAATGCACCTTCTACATTTCAAGGCTTCATTAATTCCATTTTCAAACCCTTCATTTGAAAATTTGTTTTAGTATTTTTTGATGATATACTAATCTACAGCAAATCTTGGAAGGATTATGTTCCACATGTTAACAGGGTTCTCAATATATTGGAGGAGAAAAAATTATATGAAAAAACATCCAAATGTTTTTTTGGGGTACAGGAGGTGGAATATCTAGGTCATATTGTATCTCATGAAGGTGTTAAGGTAGACCCTAGCAAAATTAAAGCCATTAAGGAATGGAAAATTCCCACATTCATAAAGCATCTGTGAGGATTTCTCGAGTTGACAGGGTATTATCGCAAGTTTGTTAAGAATTATGGGGGAATAGCAACACCTCTAACAGCATTACTAAAGAAAGATGTATTTTCTTGGACTCCAGAAGCAATGAAGGCCTTTGAACATCTTAAAGAGGCAATGTGCCAAGCATCGATCTTAGCTACGCTAGACTTCACAAAAACCTTTATTGTGGAATGTGATGCCTCATGAAATGGAATTGGTGTTATTTTAATGCAAGAAGGAAGACCCATTGCTTTTGAAAGTCGTCCAATCAAAGGAAAGTATTTACACAAATCTATTTATGAGAAGGAAATGTTGGATGTCTTGCCCAACATTCATCTTGGAATAATTGTCCCAGTCATATGTGGTTATTATTTTTAACATTTATTACATGGAATTTTCACTAAGGCTGTTACAGAACCCTCCCCCTTGGGGGGCACCATCCTCGGTGTTCAATCGCACATATACCTCAACAACCTACTAAAATAAGACATAATACTCATGGATATTTATAACACATCTCGATGTAATATTTACAATGAAAAATTTACTCAAGACAAAACATCATGACAATGTGACAACATACCGCATAGTGGAGCTTTAAAACTAAACTTGTTACATATTTACAATGATCATCCTATTGAGTGCCAACTCATATAACATCATAACATCATGATAACATAACCACATGATAGCATAAAATCATAACACCCATACCGCATAAGGGATCTTTATAACATAGTTTGTTACGGTATTTACATCCATAAATGAGTGTACATATAGAAACATCATAAAAATATAGATACCAAAACATATGCCAAATCATATACCAAATCATATATCAAAACATATACTAACATCATATAACATATATCAACTATCATAAAGCATATATCAATCACCATAAAGCATATACTAGACCAACATAAGAAAATACTAAACCACCATGAAGCATATGCCAAGCCATCATAAGAAAATACTAAACCACCATAAGCAAATACCAAACCACCATAGGAAAATACCAAACCACCATGTCAAGTTGTTTTGCCTCAACCAGGAAATAAGGAAAGATACATAGCCCGTGCATCTAATCCACCATCTCCCATGTAGCTTCATCGGGCCCAAAGAGATTCCATTGCGCTTTAACTTGCTCTATTGTTTAGATCCAGAACATGAGCTCCATTTTCTGCGATATACACTAAGGCTATGGTTGGAATTCTCCATCTGGTTCCACCTGCAATACAGACTAGCCAATTACATGATCAACACCCTTAACATACTTCTTAAGCAAAGATACATGGAAAACACCATGGACTTTCATTGTTAGAGGTAGTGCAAGTCGATAGGCTACTGGCCCAATCCGCTCAATAATATTGAAGGGTCTACAAAACTGTGGTGACAACGTGGCACATGATCCAATCTGCAAGGAGCACTTATTCGGTTTGATGCACAAGTACACCCGTTCCCAAACCTAGAACTCCTTGAATAACCTATTCCTATCTACATAAATCTTCTGCTTATTCTATGTTTCCTTGAGATTCTTCTTGATCACCTGTATATCATGTTCCATGTCTGCCAACATATATGGTCCAATCAATACTCTTCTAACCGGATCACTCCAACTAATGGGAGTGTGACAACTCCACCCATACAATGCCTCAAAAGGGCTCATCCTCAATGACTCTTGATAACCGTTGTTGTATGCAAACTTGATCAAAGGGAGATACTCTTCCCACTTGCACTACTGATGCATCACATACATCCTCAACATGTCCTCTATGTTCATGTTAACCCTCCTTGTCTATCCATCCCTCTACGAATGATAAGTTGTACTGACGGCCAACTTTGTGCCCAAACCTACAAATAAATCCTTCCAAAACTTGGAAGTAAACTTCGCATCCCTATCTGACACAATCTTCTTTGGAACACCATGTATTCTAACCATGTCTCAAATGAATACATGTGCCACATCACTAGCTGAGAACGTATACTTCACCGGAACAAAGTGTGCAACCTTTGTTAACCTGTCCATAATGACCATGATGGAGTAATGTTGTTTCACTATCTTCAGCAACCTTGTGATGAAATCCATGGAAATGACCTCCCATTTCCACTCCGGAATAGTGATTGATTGTAGCAGTCCACCTGGATGTTTACACTCTACCTTCACTCGCTGACAATCAAAACATATAGCCACAAACTCTGCTACATCCCTCTACAGATTCGGCCAATAGTAAGATCTCTTTACTACGGTTAGTGTCTTCTGATAACCTGGGTGACCTAAATACGGTTTCACATGAAACTACCTCAATATCACCTTCTTGAGCTCACTATTATTTGGTACATATATCCTGTCTTGAAACCTTACCAATCCATCTACCATAAGATAATAATCCAATTCTTGTGCACCTCCACCTTCACCTATACTTGTACCACTACCTTTATTTGTACATGCGCCATCACATGTACCGGTACCACTACCTGTACCTATACATGTACGTGTACCCGTACTCTGCTGCAACATGTGCATGATCTCCATATATCTAACATCCTGTTGTCCTGCCCGCAAGATCTTGTCCTGTAAATTTGTCCCATAAGTACTCATAGTTGCCAAGTGATTCACCTGTACCCACCTACGAAGAGAATCTACCACTCGTTTCTCCTTGCCTTTCATGTATATGATCTCGAAGTCAAACTCGCTAATCCTGGCCAACCATCTAGCCTACCTGGCATTCAGATTTAGATGGTCAAACAAATACCTCAACCTAATGTGATCACTCATAAGCACAAACCTCCTACCAAGAAGATAATATCTCCATGTCTTCAATGCATGTATAATCACTTCCAACTCGATATCATGTGTCGAGTAGTTCTGCTCGTGCTCATTTACTTTCTGGGAGTCATAACATACCACCTGTCCATCCTACATAAGGACTCCACCAAGCCCTCTCTTGCAAGCATTTATGCATACTAGAAACTGTTTTTCCAAATCTACAATATGTAGCACTGGTGCATGTGTCAACAATTGCTTGATCTTCTCCAAGCTAGTCTCACACTCTTCAATCCATTTGAACTTCTTACCTTTTCTTTGCAATGATGCAATGGGATAAGCAATTTGCAAGAATTTCTTGATGAATCTCCTATAGTATCCTGCCAAACCCATGAAAGATCTCACCTCATCCACACTCTTAAGAGCTACCCACTCCATGATGGCCCTTATCTTCTCTAGATCTACTGCAATGCCCTCCTTGGAGACAACATGTCCCAAGTAGTGTACCTCAGTCTGAAAGAAGCTACATTTGTTGAGCTTAGCATACAATTGATGCTCTCTCAACAACCTCAATACTGCTGCTAAGTGCTTGGCATGCTCTTGCTCATTTTTAGAATATATAAGTATATCATCAATGAACACAATAACAAACTTATCCAAATATGGGCACAACACACTATTCATCAAACACATGAATGTAGCTAGAGAATTAGTTAAGCCAAATGGAACAACAACAAACTTGTAATGCCCATACCTAGTCCTGAACGCAGTCTTGTATATGTCATCCTCTTTGACGCATACCTGATGGTATCCGGATCTCAAGTCAATCTTCGAGAACATTGATGCTCCCTTTAGCTGATTGAACAAGTCATCAATCCTCAACAAATGGTACCCATTCTTGATAGCCACTTTGTTCAATTGCCTATAATCAATGCATAATCTAAGAGTACCATCTTTCTTCCCCAAAAACAAGACTAGTGCGCCCCAAGGTGATACACTTGGCCTAATATATCCCTTTTCCAACATTTCCTTTAGCTACAACTTTAACTCAAGTGTGCTCATCCTGTAAGGTGCTTTCGATACTGGAGTTTCCCCTGGCACTAACTCAATAGAAAATTATACCTCCCTATGAGGTGGAAACTATGTAATGTCCTCAGGAAATACATCCCTGAACTGTCGTAAAACTAAGTACTTGTTCAACACATCTTCATCATCAACCTCCTTACCCTTATCACTAGAAATATGTATTCTAAATAGCTTGCACTCTTTCTTGCAGCTACGCTTTTCTTGCATAGTTGTCACAATCCTAACTGATGTGGCTTTCTTCTTACCTTGCAAGACTCTTGGTTCTCCATTATCATCAACACACTCAACAGCTTTGCCATAGCAATCAACCTTGGTTCTACATAAATACAACCAATCCATGCCCAATAACATATTGTGTGAACCCAATAGTAAAACATTCAAATGTGTTGCGGTAGGCATACCATTTAAGTAAAATGTGCAAGCTCTTACCCAATGATGCACTTGCTTCTTTGTACCTATAGCCAATTGCACTAACCAAGACTCTACATGCAATTCCTGACTCAAACCACACTTATCCACCAAGTCAGGACTAACATAGCTATAATTAGATCCAGGGTCAATCACAATAGAAATAACTTGATCAAAAAGCTTACTATCCATCTCAATGATAGATGCCTGGTGTTCTGCATGCCTGTTGTCCATGGATGCATAGATACGACGAATACTCTGGCCTACATCTCCAATAGTTTATGCCTCTTGTGCACTATATATATGAGGTCTACCACTCTAATGCTATGGACAATCTCTCCTAAGGTGATCTTTACCATAAGTCCAACAATGCACGAGCTCCATACTTTGTTCCTAAGGCTGATGTCTCTGTCCTCTATCTCATGCATTGAACTTCTTAGGTGGTGCAACATTCTCCTTGTTATGTATACTATGTGGCCTTGTTCACTTTTTATATCGTTTGCCTTTGTTCTTTACATTACCTCTCAAGTCTGGCTTAGTCTCAGTTTTGCGCTTTGATTGTTCATAGCAATGTTTTAGCTTTTGAATGGCCTCCTCCAATGATCTAAGCTCATCGAAATCAATCATGTCTTTGAATTTCATCGGTAGTCCACTAATGAATCTATGAATCTTAGCCTTCTCCTCCTTAAGGTAAGGCACATACCTCAACAGTTCTGTTATCACTAAAAAAATTCCTAGATTTTGAACGTCAGTTTGATTCCAAAGGATTGGTGTTAGTCTTGGTCCGGTCTTTCCATGGTTTGCTTTAGAGTCTAGGACCTAGAAGGCAGTCTTGTTGGCATTGTCAAATAGGGTCAACACTCTAGTTTAACCTATCACTGATCTCACATCACACCTAAAATTCCATGTGTCAAACTTGTGTCAAGGTTTTCATGCACTAAAAAACTGCCTAGGAGTTTTCATAGCTCAAAACCTTGAATTTGCACTGGCCGCGCTATGAAATCATGGATTCTGAACTAGGAGTTTTCGTAGCGCACTACAAAACCCCTGAAAAAGCTTGTTTCAGCATAAAAGACTCTGTTTTCTGCTTTTACTAGTCAACTTCCAGAAGGGTTCCTGAGCAACTGAGAACTCAATTTTGAAAACTGAAAGAGGATTTTCTTCCTAACATACTAAAACACAAAAACATCTTTCCATTTCTTCAAATTATTTCTGAGGTGGGAGGAATTTATGGTTAAACTTGGGCTACGAAACTGCTGAAAGTCAAGCATTGTCTTCTAGTTTTAACAGTCTTTTTCAAGATCAGTTTCTGGTCACAGGAAATGGTATTTTGGAATTTTGAAGGAGGTTTCGCTTCATCAACTCTCCAGCTACAATAACCTATCTCACTTTATTCATAAGTGTTTTCAGTTGGGAGATACTAATATTTCTTTGAAACCCTAATTTCAGAGAACGGATTTTTCCAGTTTTACACGTGTTTTTCAAGGACAGATTCTGGACAGCTGGAGAATTTTTTTAAAAACCCAAGAGAGGTTTTGTTCTAGACAGCATGGAATACAAAAGCCTCCTTCAGTTTTGTAAAATATGTCATGGATGAGAAGATAAAGGCTCTGTCCCACGTTCCATTTTCAAGGATCCTAAACCTAAAAACAGGGAAACATGTTCCCTAATTTCTAGGGTTTATCATCAACAATAAGTGACAACGTGGGAGGCTTCATCAAATTCGACCTCATGAGGTTGCAGCTGTCAAAGAATGCATTCAATGTTTAGTTAAGGTGGTTTATTCATAATAAGGAGTCACACTCCTAGTTGTATTAGGTCTCTAGGACTGCTAGTTAGTTGTCATTTGTATTTAATGGTTTGTTTTATGGTTAGAATAGGTGTCACTCATAGAAAATTCGAATTCTCTTGATAAGGGATGAGGTAATCCATATTGTAAATGCTATATATAAAGCAAGAGGTTGAATTAGCAATGGGTTGGAGACTTTTTGGCTCAATTGTTGCTCTATGTGCAAACTGTGTATATTTTTAACCTAATGCAGAGTTT
Organism: Pinus taeda; assembly: GCA_000404065.3. Taxonomy (NCBI): domain Eukaryota; kingdom Viridiplantae; phylum Streptophyta; class Pinopsida; order Pinales; family Pinaceae; genus Pinus; species Pinus taeda. The sequence continues at coordinate 114,995 of APFE031117351.1, forward strand.
CTACTTAGACAACTCAAGATTCATGAAGAGTTCTTGTATGTTCTTGTTTTGATGGCATCTTCCAATACTTACATTACAGTGGTGTTTACTTATGATACTCAGAACTCATCAATGATGCTCTAACTTCTTTCATAGATAAACTAATTGTGTTTCACTGTTTTATATTTTCATTTCTGCACTTGAACTCTATAATGCCTTGACTTCCATGCTAAGTAGAATGTTTTGGCTTCACTACTCTGGATTCAAAGAGAGTTTTAATGTCCTATTTTCTCATGGCTTTCCTCTTTCACTTACTTGCAGTGGTATTAATACATGTTACTTAGAACTCATCAATGATGCTCTAACATCCTTCATGTATTTATAAACTATGTTTCCTTGCATTGTATCTTTGTTTTGTTGATGTATAAAAACTCTCTATGCCTTGACTTTCATGTTAAGCTGATCTTTCTCAGGTACTGAAACATACTTTGACTCCATAGCCCAATGGTAGCCAGCCTTCATCTTTCAACCTATAAACCTATAAAATCACAAACCATAGAGTTAGCCATCTATCCATATCTTTAATCATATCATTAACCCTTTGAGAGAGCCCTCTCAGGCTGAGGAGGCTAAGCCTTAGATAAAATATTGGTTTGAAATAGTTACACCGAGATAGTATGATCAGCAGCATATCAGGGTCCTATTTTGGTGATAACAAGTTCCAAGAACTTACTGGTGTACTCATCATTTTTCATGGATCCCATCTTTAGTTCATAGAATTCTCTTGCCCTGTCATTGAAGTATATTTCTAACAAATAATTCTTCTTGAATAGTTGCTCAAATTCACTCCAAGTAAGATCTTCCTCATTTATGTCCCTGACATTCTTTACGTCTTCCCACTAGATGTCTGCTTTACCTTTAAGACTGAAAGTAGCCACTCTAGCCTTCATGTTCTTTGAGTAGTCATGCAACCTGAATAATTTTTTCATACCAAGAAACCGTGCCTCTGCATCTTGTGATCTCTTTATCTCTCCATCAAAATTAGGTGGCTTCTCTTTCTTAAATTCATCCAGAAAATACCCCCTATGACTCCTCCTGTAAGGATGATACCGATGACGATCATAGTGCCTATCTGAATCAGAACTAGAATCATACTTGTGTGTATCCCTTCTCCTCTCTAGAGTGTCCAACAATCTGTCATCTCTAATTGTATCATCTCTATCCTATTGATGACCACCATGCAATCTACTACTATATGCTCCATTAGCTTTATCTTCCTTCTCATGAATTATCCATAGTGTTCCTTGTCGCTACAAATCCGACAAGCTCTAAAGTATTACTACATACACCTCTACTAACTTTTCCTATGATTGTATGATTTTGTCATTATCTACCTTACAACTCCTTATCTCCTCCTTAAACTTCTCAATGTAACTACCAAATCAGAGGGGTTCCCAACACCATACTACTCTTCAAATTCGTAGGGAGAGTCTCTATAGTCAACCATCTTTCTATCCATTTGATATTTCTTCCTGCAAGTCATAATATGTCAGATAAACCAAATCACAATAAACAAACATACCTTAGTATACCTCGAGGAGGATACTTGTCCGCAAGATTACCAAATCAATGTGATACATGTATAACATAATCATAACAACATATAGACATATGCAAGTAAATGTATCAACTCATAAACATTACTCTAACTAGGGTCAATTCATCAATGTAAGGCCATATCAAGAATGCTTTCTATGACCTCATGCATGACAACAACCATTAATCCATTGTACACATTGCCACATGCAACCAGAAGTATGCATAAGCAATGCCAAACCAACTTCAAATATGCATAACCACATGTAGTCGAACATAATTGATCAGTTCTTGTAATCAACCTACAAGACTAATGCATGTAATCAAAATATTCCAAAATTGTAACCTAACATACAAAGTTGTAAGGACGTACCATGAAATCCACATGCAAGCGACATATAATCCATACACGATCAGTCACATACTCATTTAAAATACATTTCATCAAATTAATAACAAATTCTCCATGATAACCATACTACAACCCTAATAAATCATCAAGTAAATGTAACAAGTATATAAGTGTAAGAGACACACATGCAATTCACATGCATGCATGACCAACACAAAGCCCATCTAGTCCGAGGGGTGAGCCATGCTCTGATACCACTCTGTAACACCCTCCTCCCACATTTACCCAAGCAATCGGCCAACCGGGGTAAACATGTGATGAGAGGCCACTATGATATGATTTGACCTTCTAAGTCACCTTAAGGAAGTGGAACTGACAGAAACACACCATATAGACATCCAACATCATCAATAAAACCATCAGAGGACAAGTCAAACACTCAGACAGCCTGTCCCTGGGTCCCATTGTTTGTTTAGGTCTCTTGGGCCATAATCGCTCTCGTGCAAATCCAGGCACGTAGGCTCATGCATGCAGTTGAATGGTTTTAACCGCGCACACGTACACTCTCTCAGTGCTGCTAAAAAATAGGGTTCGATTTTTACAATTGACTATAGAATTAAAAAGTTGACAACATATATTGATAGTTGACAACAAGCTTCTGAATCAAGGTTTTGATTATTAACATTGTTGGGTTCATTGGATGGTTTTACTGTCTCTTTGTTGAAACATTCAATGACAATCTAATAAGAAAAAAAAATTGAAAGGTTTTTCCCTCTTGTGGGGTTCTGCCCTCGTCTCCGACCAATCCTGACGTCTCTATGTGTGAATGCTTTTCTTCTATTGTTCCTTTACGTTCTGTTGCATTGATGATGATATTGTTATTTTTGTATAATTGCATATATTGTTGAATAATATTGTAAAATCGAATAATGTTTTGACGTTGTGGGGTGAATTCAATATGTAAATGATGAAATGAAATTATCTAAAGCAAAGAACAATAAAACCCTAAGAAAAATTATCATGGTATCAGAGTTGGACTGACGAAAAGTCATTGAAATCACCCTTGTTAAGGCACCAATGATGAGAGCAAGAGAAGATGAAGGAGGCCTAAAAGAATACTAGGGTTTGAAGGAAACCTTAGGCAATTTGGTTATTAGGGTTTGATGAGGTTGGGGTTTGGAAGAAATCCTGGAACATGATAAAGGATTGAGTTTTGAAACCCTAGCATGATCAATGAGAAGTTGCTCTATCACTTGTGACAGATTCAACCCTAGATGGGCTAGTCTCAATTAGGCCTTAGTTGTTGATGAAGACGATTATAAATATTGAAGGCAACATTGTTATATGGATAATAGATGGTAATGACTCTTGAAGGCTGGTTCAGGAGGGAGATGATCGCTTCTCTTTAAAGATAAGTATCTTTCAAATTTATGTTATTCCTTTGTGATATTATTCTTGTTCAGGTTTATTGTTTTGATTATTCCTTATACTTCCTACATGAATTTTTGAGTATGTGAATTCTTCTAACCTCCAAGATGATATGTGAAAAGCACATCCTTCTTAAGGATCATTTAAAGTGTAGGAAAAGAAAGCTAGTGCAGGAAGAGAAAAGCTAGTGCTGGAAAAGGAAAGAAGTATTTGAGGAATTTTTTTGAAAGTTTGCAAAGTAGCATCTGGAAATCACAATATGCAAGTGCTATAGCTGCCAATGAAAAATAATATCCACAAGTTACAAAGGTATTTAGATAATAAGAGGCATGCATAGTGTATTGTTTCAATGTTATGATTTGGTTGCAAGATTGGAAGGCAAGTTAAGTGTTATCACCCAAAAAATGATCACCTAGCCATTTCTTACTAAGTGGGTCGAAATACACCATGTAGAATTAATTTTACCATGGTAAAGGCACTTTCACCATAGGAAATAATTTAGTAAACCATTTTTCCTAAATTATTTCCCATTAAAATTCAAAAACCCCGTGAGAATAATTAAATTAATCATTATTTATTTAATTTTCTCTAGAAATAATTATTAAATCATTATTTCTTAATTATTTTTGACATAATCACCTTGAAAATTAAATAAATCACAATTTATTTATTATTCCATATTTTCCTTATGAGATAATTATTAAACCACTATTTAATAATAATAATAAAATTCTTAATTATCACAAAATGATTAATAAATCACTTATATTTGATAATTACTTCAACCACTTTCTAAATAAAGATATTTGATCATTTTGAATATCTTTTCGCTCTTCAAAAAATATACTAAAGTATCCTCAACTGTTAGATTTTGATTTGGTCAATAATATTTTATATTTTCCAATTCCTAATTAGCTCAACACTTTGTTATAAATAAGAGGGTTTTTCATTCATTCTTGACCTTGATCATTCTCATCGTCACCACTATCGTCTTATCACATTTGAGCTCCCACTTGACTTCAATCTATTTTTGTTTTTTTTCGACCATTGCAAATTGAGAGAGAGAAACAGATCGTTGAAGCACAAAGACATCAATAGGATCCATCCCATGGAGGGGGATCTATAGACCCAAGTTTGTAAATTCTTCTCACCAGTTGTTTCATTTACATTAATAAAATTTGCTTATTTATTTGATCGATTAGGTTGCTACACTTCCACTTTTGTTGTTATATGTTTTGGGTTGCATATGATATTTTGTTGTAGGGTTTTTCTTTCGTTTTTCATTGCAAATCTGAATCATAGACAACCATATTTTGTTGTTAGGATCACTTGTCACTAGTGACTTAAGTGAAACATTTTGGTACATTTCTCTGAAATCTTTACACTAACATTAAGCCCTAAGGTATGATGAGAATATCACCTTCATTAATAACTCATTTATGCATATGAAAGTAAGTTTGGTTTTGATACACTTGATATTTGGCAAGTATATTACATAATGGATTTCTTGATTTTATGAAGCAAGCTAGATACATTGTTTATAATATAGGATGACTTAATACTATTGATAATGCTTTTGATAACCATGATAAAAGTATGACAATAAGATTGATACTAAGGATCTTCTTGTTGGTTAGGTTTTTCTATGCTTAGTAAATTTGACAATGTGGTATATCTGGATACCCTAACTTGATGGCTGAGTAATGTGATGAAGAAGTGATGTTGTGATTATGATCCTCAAAGTATAGACTTGTCAGCTATTTGACATTGACTGATGTCATGTTAATATGTGATGATGAAGTAGTTGATGCTGATATGTTATGAATATGATGCATAAGTGTTTGAAAACCTGATAAGTTTGATTTTATTATCTAACAACTTTATTGATGCATGACAAGATTATGATAGACAGGTTGATGTCTTAAATGGTGATGACTTAAGTGGCTCCCCATTAAAAGGGAGAAACTCTCTATGAGATCTCAACGCCTATTATTAATTGAAAAAAATGAATAGAAGACACTTAACTGTTGAAGGAAGGATTCTGGATAGGAATAACCATCTGATATTGTTGAAAAGGTTTTGGAAAATCATGATCTGACCAGAGAAGGTTTCTCCTAGTTCAAGCCCCAACCACTAGGAGAAAGGCTTACAGGTGTAGTTATAAGCCTCTCAACCACACGGAAGAAGGCCTATGGGTGTGGTTGAGCTTGTAGGATACAAAAACTGAAATCTTATGCACAAGACCAGGAGTACACCAGGTGTATGACAGTCCTACATACATGGAGCAGATGATAAAATGTCTCATAAGTGAGGAAATTTTAATATCTACATAATTTTTGACTTATGCTAGAGAAAGTGAATGTCTTGGCTAACCTTGTGTTTGCAAGGGACTGAAATATGAATATCAGTATGTTGTTTTCCTTGACCTGATCATTTTCCCCCCAAGAGAAACGTAATTTCCATTATATAAAATAGCGAAAATTACATGTTGTAGATGCGTAAGGCATATCAAAATATTGGTTGTTTAATCACTCAACAAACATATGAGTGATACAACCATTCATAAGTCTACCAAATAACTGTAATTTGATCGATCCACATAGTTTAAAGTAAGTCCAAAACTTCTCACATGATGTAGTTGTCCATGATAAATATAAATAAACAAAAAAAACTAGGTCTTTCAGTAGTTGTGGCCATTGGCTTCCGCTGAGACATATCAAAAATATATAAAGAAGTGTCATTTTGTTTATGGATCAGACTATTGAAGATCTATAAAAGGGTGATGAAAATATTGGTAGTGTTTGTTGCTATTATGTTTGGTGATTAGCCATGTCTCGCAACCCTACTACGCACCCTCCTTATAAATTTGGTTAGAAAGAAAGTTCCTTTCCCTGTAAATGTGTTGACAAATAATTAAATTGTGCTTTAATCATGAGAACTTCCTCCAATATTGTCCTGAGTGTGTGCACGTGACATGTAGAACAAAGATTGAACCGATCAATAACAACACATGAGTCACCAAAAACATGTAGTTGCAGACATCCCTTTTCATGAGAAAATAAAAAGAGTAATTTAAGGTTGTATAATTTAGGGAAATTGTTCGTGTCAGTGCCCAAACCATATTTTAAATTGAAATAATGATTATTATTGAGGTACAATACTTCCCCTCCACACCCCCTGCACCACCTTACCAATTTTACGTGGATCCATCAAAATAGGCCCAAGTAGTGGATTGGTCGATGATCTCATGGAGAACATTGTGTGGTTTGGTACTTATCTCCTCATCAGGTAGTATATTGTAAATTGCTAGGATATGTGCTTCGATAAGATCAGGATGATAATCAACATCTGAGAAAATCTTGCGATCATGTCCAAGACATATACCCTAGAAAATCAAAAGAGGTAGATCTTTTTATTTGTTATAAGAGGCCTCGTTCCACCAACTGTTCCATGCAACATTAAAGGTATCGCCTCCCCATTTGATGTTTATATTTAATGCTTGATAGATAAGATTCGAAATAGGAACAGTAAAATGACATGTGATGAATAAGTGATCAACAGTTTCTTTAGCACTCTGACGGAGTGCACACAAGGAAGGTATGTGGAAGGATCTCTTCTTAACATTGTCACCTATAGGAACTTTATTTTCTAAGAGACACCAGATGAAGAGACTGGTTTTACCTTGGACTCTTCGGCTTCCAAGAAAGTGACCACCACCAATTTTTCTCCTCTAATTCTTTGTCCACTTGAATGAATATATAGCCTTCCTTTGGAATATAATATCCCCTCTTAGAGTGAGTCTAAAGGATGTTTTCCTCCCTATCTTGCAGCCTTATGTGAGAGGTGGAAAGAGCACTAGTGAAATATCTCCAAGCTCGGTGCCATTGAACATGAATAATTAGATCTTGTGCCGACATCCAACTTTAACCCTAGATTGTGGTGTTCTCCATATCAACAATCTAGTTAATGGTGAACTTGTCTTAATCTGCCAAAAAATCCACCTGGTCTAGGGGAAGTAAATGTTAACTGTTGTTTCCAGACCATGGGTCTAAACCAATTCAAACTTGTGTTCCTGAGCCAATTTTCCATGCAAGACTAGAACCAATGATGTGAAATGTGTCTAGAATGGATTTCCATATTGTGGAGACATTAATTTTTCTCTTATTTAGATGTATCCATTGCGTCATAGTGAGAGTACGAATATATTTTTGTGTGACTACTTGAGTCGATAAGCTATTAGTAGACAGTATTCTCCAGCCACTCTTAGAAGCAAGAGCCTGAGAGAAGCAAAACAAATTTTTTATACCCCATCCTCCCCATCTTTTGCACGGGCCAATCTTGTCCAATCTTACCCATGCAAAGTTTTTTCCATCCTTTGTCCCTCTCCTTAAGAAACCACAACAACATTTTTGAATTATGTTCAAGATGCCTTTGGGGATCCATGATAATTACATCCAATAAATAGGGATGGATTCTAATAGAAACTTGATGAGGACAATTCTATCAGCCCGTGATAATGACCTATGACTCCATAACTTAAGCCTTTTTTTAATTCTGGAAATTAACCACATCCAGTCAACTTTCTTATATTCATTGGGTTTAAAATGAAATCCCAAATATTTTAGGCCCTCTTCAAAGTTGGTATGCTGGAACTGGAACTATTCAAGTGAATAAGTGATCTTTACTCAAGAGAAACCTGTAACAGATAGAGTAGATTTCAAACAATTAGCATCCATTCCAGTGGCTTTACAAAATAAATTAAGGATGCCTTTAAACGCAATAATGTCATGATGAGAACCATCCAAGAAAATGAGGACATCATCAACAAAGAGCATATGAGTTAAGTTGATGTCATATGCCACCGAAGCATCATTCAGATTCCCCCTCCTCTTGGCCCCCCTAACCATTTTGTTGAGTCCTTCCATGATCAAGAGAAAGAGTAGAGGAGATAGAGGACAACCTTGGCATAAACCCCATTCAACATGGAAGAAATTTGATGTTGCACCATTGATTAATATTGCAAAATATGTGGAAGAGATGCAACACATAATCTAGTTGATAAAAATTGATGTTGAACCCCAAATGAGTGAGAAACATATGGATATACAACCAATTAGCCTTGTCGAAATCCTTTTATAAGTCAATATTCAGTATCATACATTTCCAATTTTTTATTTTTTATTTTCAGACTATGTAAACCTTCTTGTGCAATTCTCTAATGGCCTCATGTATTTGTCTGTTATCCAAGAAGGAAAACTACTCATGAATGTTTTCACGTCGTCAGTGTTAGGGATGAGAGAAATGAAGGATGTGTTCAAAGCATCACATTTTACCAGAGGTTCTACATTCCTTCACAACTTTCAGTAAGTTTGCCCCAATCATCTCATAGAAACCTAGGAAGAACTCAACAGACCATCCATTTGACCCAAGACTTTTGTCTTTTTTAAACCATCATAAGGTCCCCTCCAATTCTCCCAAAGAGATCAGGGTCATGAGCTCTTTGTTATTATCTTCATCATCAAAATTAGGAAATAGTCTAGTGATCTGAATAATTTTTGCTAAGGAAGAATGTCTACGGGTCGAAAGAGTGTTCTAAAATGTCGAGATCCCATGCTAGCTAGGTCCCTAAAATTATATCTCTTCACTCCATTTTCATCTTCCAATGGCCATATGGTGTTAATGGCCTTCCTACCCTTGACATATTGTTGCAAATTTTCGCATTATCATCTCCTACTTGTAACCAAACCACTCATCTCCTAATTCTCCATGCTTCCTCTCTGGCTTCTAACAATCTTCTTCTTTCTGCTTCTAGCTGGATAAACTCCAATTTGGCTTCAATAGAATCATAGCCACTACCGCCAGGTTGTTATAAAAACACCAATCTTTTTTCAATATGTTTCAGTGTCTCCTCATCCTTCTTATTCTTATTCTTGGCCCAAACAATATTCTTTCTCTTTAGCATTCAAAGGTTATCAATGAATTTCCTGGCCACTGAAATATCTCCCTCAACAGAGCACAATCGCCAAGTGTCATGTACCAAAGCTTGAAACTCCTTCTCCTTCAACCAACTTGCATTAAACTTAAAGGGAGCACTTGACTTGTTAATGTCGCTTGACATCTCTAAATAGACAGGGTGATGATCAGATATGCCTCCTGTACCTACCCATTGTCTGAATAGGGGAATAGCTTTTGTCACTGCTTCCTTAACCAAGAAATGATCAAGTCTTCGAGAAATCATAGCTTCACCTACTCTTTGATCCCTCCACATGGTCAATATCTACTAATTTATATTTGTCTATCACCTGAGTAAAGAAATCAGAGAGAGATTCAACCTGGACGCATTCACACTAGATCTCTGAAATGCCCATGGAAAAATTAAGGTCCCCCCCCCCCCCCCCCCCCCCCCCCCCCCGCCCCCAATGATCGATTGTCCACTCCATGAAATAATGCTCCATCAAATTATTCCAAAACTCAACTCTTCCTAATATGGCCCATACACACTAATGCTCCCAACAATCCATACCCATTTCTTTCAAGAAGATATCCACGACAATTATGTCTTCCCCACCCTAGGTATTCAAAATATTGATGGACTTATGTTTAACCCCAAGGACTAAAACTCTAAAATGCCCACAAGCATCAATAGCGAAAAAGACCCAATCCTTAAACATTCCTTCAAGCGAGTTAATGATATGTACATTGTGCCCAAGGGTTTCCTAAAAGAAACTAATATCTAGGTTTTCCGACAAAATCATACACTTAAGTGTTATTTTTTTGGGGTTACTAGCTAACCCACTACAATTGAAAGAAAGCCATTTAATTAGGGACTAGAATCTATAGTATTCTTTGCTCTAAGAACCCCATTTAATGATAATTGATTACCAGCAACAATGTATTGGCTTGCCTTATGAATGGCTTTAGATATATGTGATTAACACCCCTAGGTATATTGGAAATTTCATAGGGATAAAGGGCATTTAACCCATGTCCAGGTTCCTAATGATAGCCAGCGTTGTAGCGAGGGCAATTTAAGGAACACAGGTTGTATCGAGGTCGACCTCTATTCTCAAAGGATTCCTCCTTAGAAGGAGGGAAATAAGGGTAGTTTCGGGAAACATATAGGTACATTTTCAAACTAACATGAAACAACCCCTAACCCTAGAGAAAACATACGAACCCGAGCAACATAGGAAGCAGAACAAGGCAGACAATCAACAGAGTGAATATTGAGAAAAGAAGGAGAAGAAGAAGTATCCAAAAAAGAGGATGTTGTCAATGTGTTGGGTCGATCTCCCATTATGTCGTTGGTATCTTGGCGTACCAACCTCTCCATAATAGGGCTCATACCAGATGTCGCTCACGAAGGGATGTTATGCTCATGTGATGGAGTAGTCCCAGCCTCCCCCCAATCTCCAAGCCTTCGTAGTGGTCATTCTCCCCTGGCTGGACCTCATTAGTTATTTTCTAAAGGAGAGGTAAATTTTATAAACATGGATGACCTTGTGATAATGATGGCATCGAAATGGAATGTCTTCATAATTTAACTTTTGTAGATGTACAAGACCCCTATAATGCAGTGCCAAACTAGCCACCAAGCCCTCTATCATGTCCAAATGAACCAAAATCCTAGCATAAGCCTTTCTACCAGTCTCTAGATACCCTCTATCATAGTCCAGGAATTGTCCCAAATCATCCCCAATGTAGTGAAATATATCTTTTGACCACAAGTGTAAGGGAAGCCCCAACAACCACACCTATAATGGTTTTTCCCCCCATCGCTCCCACTCCAGGTTGAATAGAGGAGTCCATGTATTAAAATATATGGGGGCCATTTCAATGTTCTAATACCTAGAGAGAGCCCAAGTCGATTGTTCTTCTTTGTTGAATTTGAAGGTGAACTAACCCCTTGACATGGTGAATACTTTTAGCATCACACCCATCTCTTGACTCCAAACTTCTTGTGCACATTTCCTCAATCGCGAAGATGAGTAGTTCCTACCTCAAACCTGCCCGACTAACACCTTGTTAGCAGTATCCATGATGTCGTTGAACCAGAGATCATCACCCAGTATCAAAATTTTGTCCCGCTTTTTTACCTTTGTACACTTCAACTTTTTACCCTTCTTCCTCGTGTGTACTTCGTCATCTTTCCCAAGGGAGGGTTATCCTATAGAGGAGAGTGAGAAACCCACTGAAGACCCAACATAAACACCTCCTACATCTTTCATTGCCCCTTATTGTGATCCCACATAGATGACCACTTGCTAAAAAAATCTTAATCCCGATAAGGGAGCTACAGCAACATAAGAAAACCTGAAACCATTAGGCCCACCAACTTCCTCATGAGTCCTCAAGCCCTCAGTCAATAAATTCGACTAACCCAATACTAGAAAACAATTTTCTAGGCAGACTAGGATGAGTCCCAACAAGCATAAATTGTTCATTAGGGCTATTAGGGAAAATGAAAATATCTGCAAATCTCATAGCTTCCCAGGAAATTCCAACAATACTAACCCCTAAATACTTCATCCCCAACCATTCAAAATCCTTTGGTGTCGAAATCCTTGCATTATGCCAAAAATCATATTGAGACTTAACATAGGAGAACCAAGTGAGGTGAGGAACCATAAATCTCCCCCAAGATTAGTGCGTGTTGAATAAAGCCCTTCATCTGGGGATCTAGATGGAAAAGGATGACCTAAACCCTAAGCCTAATGTGGTGGTTCATTCTAGATGGGCACTCCATCATATGGATCAGCAAAGTAGTCCATGATATCCTCCTCCATCTCAGCATCGACATTCATTCGCATGCAGCCTAAGTCACTCCAAGAGATTCCCCAAATCGACGAAGAATGGTCACTGTCATTCTAGAGATGAGAATAGAGTGTGCGCACTAACCGACAAAGAAAATATTCCCAATTAAATAGTGAACATCTGCGTGTGAATGTTTCAACTTGGAAAGGGGTGTGGCATGTATCTGACTACGGGTAAGTTTGCCATGGAACTATAGCAAACCCCCCCAAAAGAAACCTAACCATGACCCTGTGGTAACCTTAGGCGAAATTCAAACTACAAAGCCATCCATTCAACTTGATCATTTAAGTTAGTATATGACAGTACTTGGTATCAGATGCAAGGACTTGACAAGATTTGACTTATTTTTTGACTTAGTATAGATGAGAAATATTGGCCAAGATAGTTGATGATGCCTTAGAACTTTGACATGATGTTTGATAGTTCATAGATATGTTTTGGATTGATTGAATTCACAATGATAACAAAGTTTTGATCAGATTTGGTACTTGACAATGGAAATTTACCTTGATGTGGAAGTGTTATGACTTGTTTGACTTGGTAGGCATAGTGAATCTCAGTATTTAATATTGACATCATTGGAATTGACACATTAGTTGAAGTGTAAATAATTGTGATTCAGTGTGCAGTGATTTTTATTGCTGAAATTTGACAATGAATGGATAAAACTTATATGACTTATCCTTGGTGTATGCATTTGCATCAAGGGGCAGAAATGATTCATAATGTGATCATGAGGATTGCTTGATAAAAATTTCCTTGATATTTCTTGATAAATAATAGTTGTTGACATGCCAAATAGATAAGGTTGTAACCTGATATTTGGATGTGAGCTCTACCTGGTACCTAGACTGAAGAGTTTGACAGTGATATTGGCAGGAACTTTTTAATGGCTTTGATATTATTTTTCATTTAGATAAACAAACTTAGTTGATTTTATTGCTCAATATTTATTTGTTTGAGGCTGAGTATATTGGATTTGTTAGTATTATGTTTGCAGAAAGCATTGTATGGTTTATAGCAAGCTCCCCAAGCCTAGTATGTCCGCATTGACAATTATCTAGTGAAGCCTAAAAGATGTGCCAATCTGAACTTCTACCTCAAAGTGGTCTAAGGTATACCTTTGATTTTGGTTTTATATGTTGATGGTCTATTCTTGATAGGTAATACGCCTCTGATGATCAAAGTAAGAGGGAGTTAGCATCTGAAGCTCAAAATGAAGAATTTTGGCATGATGAAGTTTGAAAAGGGAAAATGTATCTTGAAGCTATGGAAAATGGAAATGCAAATCCTTGGACACTCTGATGGAATAGAATTTCAAGAAATTATGCAGAGATATTGTTGAACCTGCCTTGGCAACCGATAGTTTATTGAAGAATTGATGTTTCGTGTGAACACCCATCCGTATAAATATGTTTTGCATAGAACAACCCAAGTGAATTCATGATTGAGCCGCTTCATACATATTGGGTTGATGCCAAGCACATTTTGAGATATTTGCATGAGAAGATAAATTTTTTATCTGAGATATTCCACTAGAGATGTATGACTGCATGGATGCGCTGATACTATTAGATAAGATGAGCACATTTGAGTGTTGCTTTAAGTTTGAGATATGTCATGATATGTTGGATGAGTTATAAGTTCGTAGTGTTAAGCACGATTGAGGTTGAGTACATTGTTACTAGCATGGCCAGTTGTGGGGAAGTTTGGATGAGGAAGCTCTTTGGAGAGTTGTTTGAAATAGGTTCGGGATATGGCAGTGATATATTGCGAGAAAAAAAAATGGGATATGATTGGCATAAAATCTCATATATTGTTGAGACTGAGATATCTTCATCTTCGTATTTTGAAACAATGTTGATATATAAGACAAGCTTAGGCTTGTGGTTATTACTTCTATGAGAGGGAGGATGAATAAGGTATCATTTTTTATGATATGTATTTTTTCTAACATGATATTTAATTTGATCACCTACATGAACAAGAAGATAGAGGATTGCTTCTCTTGATAACGCATGAGGCAGTATGATGTTTAAGCAAGTATCGAATATGAGGATGTTGATATGTTTTTGATATATAAAGAGAAACACTGATCGAGGACACTGAGCCATCTCTTCTCCCCTATTTGAGCTCCCAAGGTAAGGAATTGAGATATAGGGCTCCTGGGGTTGAGGGATATCTCGACAATATGGTGTCATCCCTATCTGTTACCCATAGTGTGGAAGATGTTGCTCCCTTATCTTGGTCTAACATAGTATACCCTAGTTGGCATCATACCCACAACATGGGCTTGTTGGTATTATCGCTCCTCATCTAGCCAATAGGTTGAGAGAGAGCTTAGGGGGTGTGTGATCCTTACCTTTGGTATGTCGGATGTCTCACCCAAGCTAATTATGATGCAGGTGTTATACCACATGACTCTTGAGGGTCATTGTTGGGAAGATCAAGGAGCAATAAGATGGATGAGATATTGTATTGATCGACATAGGGTGGAAGATGTTTGTTTCCCTATGTTATGACTCTTATTGCTTGACATAGGGTGGAAGATTTTTGCTCCCCTATGAGATGACATGAGGTGAGAGTGTCCCATAGGACCTTCCTCGTTGTCCTGAGAGGGTGGTAGCTAATTATCCCCAATGATTCTTCTTCTTTAGATTTATGAATGTTTTAGCAGATAGAGTTGAGTAGAGATGGAACATGATGCAATTAGGGTTTTTGGTTCCTACCCGCAAGCATGCTACAGGGAATTTTCAGTCGCAACTGCAGGCACACGAGCTCATGCATGCAGTTGGAGGGTTTCAACCACACACACTTACACTCTCTCTGTGTGGCTGAAAACTAGGGTTTGATTTTTACAATTGACCGCATGGTTTGATAGTTGACCGTAGACTTCTAAATTAGGGTTTCGATTATTAGCATTGTTAGGTTCATCTCTCGGATGTTGTTTAGTTTATTTTAGATATGGATCACTCTACTCTCTCTCTCTCTACTGAAACATTCAATGACAAACTAATAAGAAGAAGAATTTGAAAAGGATTTCCCCATTGTGGGGTTTTGCCTTGGTCTCCGACCAATCTTGGTGTCTCTACGTGTGAATGCTTTTCCTCTATTGTTCCTTTATGTTCCATTGCATTGATGATGATATTTTTCTTTCTATGTAATTTCATATATTTTTGAATAATATTGTAAAAATGAATAATGTTATGATGTTGCAGGGTGAATTCAATATGTAAATGATGAAATGCAATTATCTATAGCAAAGAAAAATTAACACTTCCTAATGAGATCAGAAAGACAAGAGCCAAAGGTTCCACTAGACAATATGGAGATGATGTAGATTATGATTCACGTGACATAGATGAGATGGATTTCTTAGATGATTATGAATTGAATTTATCTACTAACTTTGAATCAAATTCCTTTGAAAAGGTTGCTTCTCATGATGAGTGGAAAAAATGAGACATGAAAGTTGGTGGAACCTCTGTTTGAAACCAAAACAATTAGCTACAATTAGGTCTTCAAGAATAAGTACAAATTAGATGGCTCACTTGACCACCATGAAGCAAGGCTCATGGCAAAAGAATTCTCACAACAAGATGGTAATGATTATAAGGAAATTGTTTCCCCCGCAACAAAATGACCACCATCCTTACTCTATTTTCCTTAGCTGCATAGAATGGATGTGAAGACTACTTTCATGAACATAGACTTGAAATATAATGTCTTCGTGTCTCAGCCATAAGATTTTGTTGCAAAGGGACAAGTAAAAAAAATATGTAAACTCATCAAATTCTTCTATGGGATGAAACAAACAACGTGAGCCTGGTATGAAAAGGCATTCAAGCATCTTCTAAAATTGAATATAAGCACTTTAATATTAATGATGCAACTCTATTTGTCAAGAAAATTGGCAAACCTATTATATATCTTGTAATGTATGTAGATGATCTATTGTTGATAGGGAACAAGAAAGATATATTGCATCCACAAAGAAAGAGTTGAAGGTAGGCTTTGAGATGACATATTTGGGACATCTTCGCTACTACTTGGGCATTGAAGTGACTCAACATCCAAAGTACATATTCATCTCCCAAAAGAAGTACATTAGATAATTGTTAAACATTTTTTTCATTTTTTAGTGTAACCCTCTTTCTACTCCGATGGAATAAAATTTGAAGCTCACATCAAAAGAAGGGAATGAATTTGAGGATGCAACCAAGTACAGACAACTTGTGGGAAATCTTACCCACCTTACCACCATCAAACCATCTATTTCATTTGTTGTTGGAATTCTTTCTAAGTTTACGAAAAAAACCTTGTGAAACACATTAGTCTACTGCAAAAAGAGTTTTCAAATACTTGAAGGGAACTCATGGCTTTAGACTCAAGTATTCCCAAGTGGATGACTTTAGTTTGTTTGAATATTATGATTCAGACTTTCATGGGGATAAAGAAAATGGAGCGTTGACTTCATGCTATCTAACAAGTCTTATATCAACAACTCTCTCTTGGAGGTTAGGTAAACAATTAACTATGACATATTCCACAATAGAGGAAAAATATGTGACAACTGCAAAAGGAGCGAAGGATATTATGTGAGCAAGGAAAATAGTTGAATAGTTATAGGAGAAACAAGCGAATTGTACTCGTCTTCTGGTTGACCATACTTTTGCAATAAAGTTGGTAAAGAATCCCATATTCCAAGATCGAACCAAGCACAACAACAGAAAGAACCATATGATTTGATATTGTGTAGAGGCCAAGACTATTCACCAAAGACATTCTTCCACAAATGAGCAAATTAGTGACATCTTCACTAAAGGACTTGGAAGAGAAAAAATTGAAAAGTTTGAAATAATGCTTGGACTCACAAACACCTCTTTGACTTAAAAGGAGAATGTTGAATATATAATCCTCAAAAATGTCCCATTATAAATACTTTGTAAATAATTAAGATTATGAACCATTAAAAACACTATATGAAAAATGAAAACAAAAAATTATTTCTTAATATATTAAAAATAATTCATATTAAGAAAAATCATGAATCTTTATAGAAATTATAAATCTTCATGGAATTAATTCTTAATTTCACAAATATTATATTAACAAGAGCCACGTGGTGGCATGGCACTATGTATTTCTATACATGATTCATGTGCATATAGTTTTTAATTTATTTAGTTAAAATGTTACGTGTAAAGAAGAAGATGAACTTATAGCTCAAGATCATATATACAAAGAAAATGTAAGTCTAACTAATTGCTAAAAACAAAGATATAATAGAAAAACTTGGAGAGGCGATCTGGAGCAGAGGAAGTGATGAAGGCATTCAACTAGGGTTAGGGTTCTGGAACGGGCCACTTCTGGCAGACCTATTCCCGGGATAGAGAGCAGGGGAGCCTGAAGCCACTCGCATCTGATCAAAGAGGCGAGTTGCGCAGAGACGAGAGGAGTACGGGGGTCCGAAGGAAGGTGGGACTGATAGAGAAATGGCAGATGGAGACGGGAGGGGAGATATACCCTCATATAAAAATGTAGCGGCAGGTGAGACAAGTAGAAATGGGGTGTACGAAGGTACCAGCAAAAGTAACAAGGACATCCCAGTCATGGGGGCTTGTTGGCAAGCTAGGATGGGAAGCAGATGCCTGCCAAGAGCAACGAAAAAACCCAGGTTCGTAATCCCTAGCAATAAACTTGAAGAATATAAAGGATACATGAAAGATCACACTTTGATTTGTAATTTTGTGGGGACCTGGCCATCTGAGAAGGATTTAGCCAAATGGATACAATAGAAATGGAAGCCCAAGGGACACATAGACCTAAAACTAGGGGCAAAAGATTTTTTTACGGTTATTTTTGCTAACTTGGAAGACAAGGAGAGGATTTTTGAAGGAGGACCCTATTTCCTGAACAATGTTGGTTTATTTATGAGGCATTGGGAGGAATGCTACAACCCAGACAAAGAAAAAATGTTAGCGGCACCTATCTGGGTCAGATTGTTTGGACTGCCAATCGAATTCTGGGATCCAGAGATTCTGGAAGGAATAGGAAACACGATCGGGACATTTGTGAAAGTAGTTGAGACCACCAAAAGAGGAAGATATACGTTCTATGCCAGGATCTGTGTATATAAGAATATCACATAACCACTTCCAGAGTATATCGAAGTAGAGTACCATGATGAAGTCTGGCAGCAACCAGTGGATTATGAGCATATCCCATTCTGATGTAGAAGATGCCACGAATATGGTCATCTCTTTAAACAATGCCCCTTGAATGCATCTGGAGTAGCAGCAGAAAAGGGAGAGGAAGAGAAGAAGGAGACAGAGGCAAACAAGGAGGACGACGAAGGGTTCACAAAAGTGCTTACAAGAAGGAAATCTCAAAAAGGATCGTTTCCTCTAAAACCATCTGTCAAAATAGCAAACAAAGAAAACCAAAACAAATTTGGGGTACTACAAGAAGAGGAAATGGAAACGGAAAGGGAAAACAATGAAGAGGAACCAACAGAACCTTTAAAAGGGGATAAAGGAAAAAACACAATGCAAACAATTTTAGAACCAGAGAAGGAAGGAGGAAATATGGGAACCCTCCAAGACCAAACCTGAATGGAGATAGATCCACAAAAGGACAAAGGAAGAGAAGAAGAACAAGTAATGAGGAGACTTTTGCATGAATGGAGGCATCTGGATGAAAGATTCATACCAGAAGAACAAAAGCAATTATACAAGGACATGTTCCAAAAATATAAGGAGAAAGGAGGGGCAGCCATAGCAAACCAACCAGAATAGCTAGGAGCGCAAGGATGCCAAGGCACAGAAATGGGTAATACCAGAAAAGCAGCGAGAAAAAGAGGAAGAAGACCCATGAGCGAAACCATCCAAATGGTCGGAGATATGCTATTCAATTTAGGAGGAGTTATACCTCTTTTAGAGGTATTCCAACAACCCCTTAAATTGTTGAAATGATAATTACAACATGGAATATTAGAGGACTAAATAATAAGGGGAAACAAAGATATCTGAGAGATAGACTGAAAAATGATAAACCTGGTATAATGATTATTCAAGAAACAAAAATTAGCAAACAAAAATTGAAAGAGATAATGAGTAAATTTCGGCCTCACTATGAAATAATGGGTCAGGATGCCATAAGGAGTGTAGGGGGCCTGGCAATTCTTTGGAACCCAGAGGAAATTCAATTTGAAAATTGGGTAAGTGTGCCTCGAATTCTTTTAGGAAAATCCAGGAATATAGGTTCTCGAGAATGGGTCCTTCTCACTGGAGTATACGGTCCCCATTTAATGGGAGAATGCAAGAGATTTCTCCAAAATGTGGGAACAATCCGAAGTTTATTCCCAGACTCACCATGGATTATAGGAGGCGACTTTAACATGATCACATCTCTTGAGGAAAAACGAGGAGGTCTGAGAAGAACTGATCCGGACATGGAAGCCTTTGGCAATATGATATTGGAACAAAGACTAGTGGACATTCCCACTTCAAATGGGATTCATACATGGAACAACAGAAGAGGAGGTATAAACCAAATTGCTTCAAGACTGGACAGATTCTTAATATCTGAACAAGTCATAAACAGAGACATATTTTTTGAAGCAATGATCCTACCAGGGATGGAATCAGATCATTGGTCGATCAGACTAGAAATCAACATCAAGGCCAGTCCAAAAAAATGGCCTTTTAGGTTTGAGGCCTTCTGGCTCAGAGATCAGAAGTTCATGACAAAAGTGGAGGAGTGGTGGAACCAGAGCCAACAAAGAGGAAAAAGAAGAATGTAAACCTTCCAATTAAAATTAAAAGAGCTCAAGGAAAATATCAAAAAATGGAATAGAGAATAATTTGGGAACATATTCAAAGACCTGCAGCTCTTAGACTAGAAAATGAAAATTTTGCAGCAAGAAATAATATGAGATGGCAAAAGTGAGGAGAGAATCCGAGAAGAAGGGATATTAATAAGCCAAATAGAAGAACGAAGAAAACAAGAGGAGATTCTATGGAAACAAAAATCAAGAGTGAACTGGCTTAGAGAAGGAGAAAGAAATGCGAAATTCTTCCATCAAGCCATGATTCAACAGAGACAAAGAAATCAAATTTTATCCATCACAAATGAATATGGTCTTCGCCTAACCTAGCATGAGGAAATGGAGCAGACTCTAGTGGGTCACTTCAAAGACCTCCTTACAGAACCCCAAGTGAATAGAGGAGAAGCTATTAGAAGGATCTGCAATGAGATCCCAGAATTTATCACCAGAGATCAGAATCTAGCCCTTATGAGAGTTGCAACCCTAGAGGAAGTGGAAGAGATTGTGAAAGGGATGAAGAAGAATAAAGCTCCAGGACCAGACGGATTCACGGTGGAATTCTACCAAGAGGGATGGAAATTCTTGGGGCAAGACATATTAGAGGTGGTTGAAGAATGGCAACGACGTCAGAAGGTATGTTCAGGTCTAAACTCAACCCTCTTGTCCCTTATTCCCAAAACTGCTAACTCTGATACTGCCCAAGGTTTTTGACCCATTGCTCTATGTAATGTCATTTATAAGATTATTGCCACACTGATAGCCAAAAGATTGAAGCCAATTCTGTCAAGCATTATCTCTCCGGAACAAACCAGGTTTGTGGAAGGGAGACAAATCCTAGATGGCTTAGTAGTTTCTCAGGAGCTAGTGCATTCCTTGAAAATCAAAAAGGAAGTGGGAATGATGATCAAACTAGATCTCTCAAAGGCATATGACCGACTGAATTGGGGTTATCTTAAACCGGTTTTAGCGGCATTTGGTTTCTGCAATAGGTGGATAAAGTGGGTGCAAGACATGATCTCCACGCCAAACTTCTCCATTCTCTTGAACAGAACGTCAACTTCGACTTTCAACGCCACAAGAGGATTGAGGCAAGGGGACCCCCTGTCCCCATTTTTGTTCATCATTGCAATAGAAGGGCTAGGTAGATATATCAAGAAAGAACTTAGAGAAAGGAAAATTAAAGGGTTAAGGTTATGGGGAAACAACCTACCGCTTTGTAGATGATATTATGCTTTTCTACGCAGTCTCCCTAAGAGAAGTAAAAAGAATAAAAAGGACTCTTGACCTTTTCATGGAAGCTTCAGGCACTCAAATCAACAAGGAAAAATCATGTACATTCCTTTTCAATATTCCAGGTAATGTTAAATCCTTCTTGACTAGAATATCAGGCTTTCACTCTGGAGACTTACCCACAAAGTACTTGGGAATCCAACTAGCCCTAAATCCACTAAAGTTGGCTAACTAGCATCAAACTATAGAAAAACTCAAGAACAGACTGGAAAACTGGTCATTCCAAACTCTGAATATAGCAGGAAGAACAGTGCTTCTTAGATCGGTCTTACAAGCAATTCCTATCTACCCTCTGTTAGCAAAGGTTGTTCCCAAAGGGGCATGCACAAAAATGGTGGAGATATTCAAAAATTCATCTGGGGAGGGCCATAGAAACAAAAGAAAGGGGCCCTGATATCGTGGAAGGGCCTGACAAAAGATAAAGCAGAAGGGGGATTGGGGCTGAGAGATCCCTATATCCTGAATCAAGTAATGGGAGCGAAGCTGTGGTTGAGATGGATGAAGGGAGGAGGAGACCTATGGAAAAGAATCTGGACGCAAAAATACAACATGCCCACAACTGTTGAAGATCTCCTAAGACTTGAGGAAAACACCAAGAGGATCTACAATATGGAACCTGGGCAGTCAAAACAGAGACATTATCTCCAAACACGCATTCTGGGAACTCCGGAATGGAAATTCGGCTAAATTCTGCGATGAGGCTTGGCAGCAAAGTGGAAAACTGAATGAAATGGAGGGCCTTATAAACACATGTCAGTTGGCAAAAGAGGAAGGACTAAATTATGTAAGAGATTACTGGAATGAAGAAAGACATGAGGAAACCTGGAGAATTTGGAAGGATCCGAAAGAATGGGATAGAAACATTGATACTGAACAAAGAGAGCTATACACAAGAGAAATGAAGTCTAGGAGAATAATTACCAGAATAGGCCCAGATATATTGAGATGGGGTATATCCACAAAAGGAACCTTCACAATCAAAGAAGCCTACCATCTAACCATGCAGCAAGGGCAAGATGAAAATGCATCCATTTGGAAACAAATTTTGCAGAGTCACTGGTGGCCAAAAGTAACTATGTTTTTATGGATAGTAGGTAAAGGTCGAACACTAACATGGGATCAGCTTCAGAAGCATGGAATCCAAGGACCCTCCAGATGCTGTCTATGTAAACAAGCCCAAGAAACATAGGAACATCTTCTAAACTCATGCCCTTTCGCTCAACAGCAATGGGAAGAAATCCACAAGCTTTTTGGAAAGACAAATAGAGACCCTCACAACATTAAAGAAACTATCAATCAATGGGGATGAGGCCAATTCCTAAACCCTATGGTTAGAAGGGCCTGGAGTCTAGCGATGGGCTTAAATTGGACGTGGAAATGCTCATAAAAGAATCGACTATAAGATCATAAAACATGTCAGAAGGGACGGTAATAAGGCAGTGGATTTCCTTGCCAATTGGGGATGCAATGAACAAGGGGGTAAGGTCGATAGTAAATGGTCGATGCATACAGAAGAGCAACAGTGGGAGCCCCTCAAAGTAATCATTACCCATGACAATAATGCGGACACGAACTCAAGGTAATAGATACAAGTGACCCCTGATCGGGGTGAGAGACTGGGAAAAGATGTGGGAAAGGATTATGAAGGGGAAAGGTGGGCAAGGCTGGCCACCAAACATTCCCATAATACAACAGGACACGGGGGCAACATACAGGTAGGATAGAATCCCGAGGAATAGAGGTGATAGGGGAGTGGGTGAAGAGATAGCAAGAATCGGCGACGAAAGAATGATGGGATGTTGGATAGGTGGGAGGTGGCTAATAAGGGTGGCGAAGGGCGTTAGTAAGATCATTATGCAGCGAAGGCAGGAGACGGCAGGAGCACAGTGCGAACTGATTTCTTTTGAGGCTGAGCAAAGGTCCGAGTATGTTTTCGCAAAGCCAAATCTTGTATTTTTTCTAATCTTAGGTAGTAGGATGGAAGAGGGGGGCGAGCTAGGAGTAGCAGAGAGAGGGATAAGTATGAAAGAGTTGGAAATATCCCTTGAAGCTCATAGTAAGGAGGTGGAGGGTGGAAAGATGAAAAATGCAGGGAAGGGTCTAGCATGGGAAGGAACCGTGAAGACCAGGGTAAAGGCCTGCTGGGATTCTACAAGAGTTGCACACAGGGGCAGCCTGAGGAGGATAAACAAGCAATCTGGGAGGTAGAGAATACTACAGAGAACACTCACTTGTTAGGGCCAAGGGGAGGAAAGCCTGGGAGTAGCCATACCATCGGGAGAACTTGGAGGGGGGAGGGAAAAATTTGGGAGAAAGGATCTCAAGAGACGGGTACAAAAGCAAATGCAGAGAATCTAACCTTTGCTATTGGCCATGGTAAACAGGTGGCAGTAAGGAGCAAAATGGTGTGCCCTAGACGAGGTAGGGGGCATGGTGGAAGAGGTCGGCATAACCAGATCGGTCGTAATAACCCAGCGACCTCTATGCTTGTTCCTCAGAGACAGTCGAAAAACTATAAGGAAAATTGTACAAGAGGCTGAAAGGGCGTACAGAGAAGGAATGGATGAGGATATTCGCAAGCTCATTCAAGAACTGGAAGAAAATGTAATGGAAGGAGATTCAGAGCTTGAAATGGAGGAATGGGGGACCTCATTCCAGACCTAGGAAACACCAGAGGACAAATGAATTTATATAAACAAGCCTTGCATGTTTATTGGGTGCTGAAGCGCTTACTCGCCAAAGCGCTGGAGCAAGTAGCAAGAGAAATGGCGGAGTTGGCCCAGGGTATGACTAATATGAAGAAGGAAATGAAGAACCTTCAAATCACAATGATTATGCAGGATAGTAAACTGGATGAAATCCAGCAACAGCTAAAGAAGCTTACTCCAGCAAAGAGGGACGCAGCAGCAATACCTGAGATTGTGGAAGATTGAAAACTTAGTTCTTGCATTTGTTTATCATGTTTGTTTTCAGAGGATAGTACTCCATTTTCTTGTTAGTTTTCATGACTGTCTGGCATACATTTAGTATTTTTTGTTGCGAAGATTATTTAGCGTGGATTGATAGACTTATTCTTTTTTGCTATTAGATGGCTTATAACAATTTGAGGTGGCCAACAGACCCGGTTTCCCATCTGGGCGGGTTGAGGCCACCAAAATGATGTATATGGTAACCTGGTTTCATGTGAATAGAAAAGGAAAGGTACTACCGTAGCTTACAAAAAAAAAAACAAACAAAGACAAAATAAGGCCAAGTATTTTGAAACTAATTCCAAATTATTTCGTTTTAATTTCTAATTTCAAAATATTGAATCTTAATTTCGAAGTGCAATTTTATAGATTATTCTTAATTGAAGAAAAACATGAGGTTTTGATAATGTCATTCTTTTTTTCGAGTTCAACCTATTTTTATGGGTATTTATTTACATGGAATGGGAAAACAAGTTTTTTTTTTGCAAAAAATACTTTTAGCTAGCTTTTTGCAAAATAGCATTTGTGTCTTTATTTTTTTATTTAAATAGGAAAAAACATTGGACTACTTCGTTTTCTTGTGTATTGATATTTACAGTTATTATCTTGATAAAAATATATATATTTCTTAAAACAAATAAGTAAACAATTAGAGCAATTTTACATTTGCTTCACTTTGCATCATAACAACAAACAAGAATAGATAGTAGGAAAAGGTTTTTGCTTATTATTAGTTTTCAGGAGATTTATTGTCTATGTGATGGTCTCACCCAAGGTTCTGCTATGAGTGGAATTGAAAAAAGAATGTACATATGTTGTAATATTTGGAATAACAAAAAAAAAGGCGTGACTGAGTCTGAGGGCATGGATTGTACAGCTGGGTATGGAGAATTCTTAGTAGGGATGATATCGTTTATTGTGCAAAGAAGAGACCTAAACTTGATGATAAGCATTAAAGGCTAAGAGGTCCATGAATCAAAGGGGATGGTTCCTGAAATTAAATGGTCTGGGGAAAATATTTAGGGCCATGCTTGTTTGAGATAATACAAGGAGCAAAAAGGAAGCGAATTTATGTAGTGATTGCAAGAGAAAGGATGCAGTAGTAATGGAGGGACATGAAGCTTGCTCCAAAAGAAAGAGAGGTATTTGGAAGAGAGGATGTGGATAAGGGGCTAGATTCAATTTTATTGCAGACAAAATAGATAAATATTGTATGATTACTATTTCCAATTAATGGGTTATGTTGCATTGTCGTTGTAATCGATATGGATAAATAAGAAGTGCAATATGTGTTGTTTTGAATATATCTTTTATGCATCTATGAACCAATATTTTCATTATTTGTATATTGATTGTGGTTATGATTATGCATGGGAACATGTGTCCTATTCTTATATGAAAAAAGTAAATAAGTTAATATATTGAACAATAGTAATTATAGTGTCTAAAGTTCAGACTGAAGAAGAGTCCCATACGAGTTTTTCCAAAATGCTTAATGATATCATAAAAATTTCAATAAATGAAGTTAAGGACCTCAACAACCTATTCGAATTACAAAACAATATCATTTAGAAGAATTGGGTTCTGAGACCCTTTGTATTAATGTAAAAATTTATAACAGAGACATTTTGTTTGACATATTTGGTCGATGTGTACATCAAGATATATGTTTACTAAGTATTGTCGTGACAGGGGAATAATATGTGAATGATCGAGTGAATGTTCTCGGGTTGATTATGTCTTCTTGTGGTACTTCCATAGGATTTAGCCTTTGTTGTGCACGAGCCTCCATTCCCACCACAAGGAGCTTGGCAATGAGAGTCACAAGCCCTTGTCGATAGACAAATGCCCCAGTTATCCATGAGTTGTCTCGAGGAGTTGCTGAGAGAGTTCGTGGGCATCCTAGAATAATTGGTGTGTGGAAGGTGAGGTGGAATTTTGTTGTAAGGTGGCCCCAGGCTTCTGCCAACTAAGAGTTATAGGAGCGCTTATGCCACCATGCGAGGAATTCCTAGAGAAGTGCCACATGATAGTAATTCCTCAACGTAGCTATCAACAAAGCTCAGAAGGGGTAATGTTGTGGAATATCTTAGTATGACTTCGATAAAGTGGCAAGGTGCTCATTTATATCTACAAGCATAATGAATCCCTGAGAGCAGGCCACAATCGAGAGGATTAGCTTGAGGTAGTTCAGGCAGCGGCATACCTCATCTTTGGGGAGAGTACAAAAATGGTGAGTAAAGGCTTTGCGTGGTGCAGAGCCAAAGGGCCATGACACAACCATTCTTGAATAATAAGAAAGAATGTTTAGTGTGGAGAAAAGGGGCAAAATGTTGAATTTATAAAAATAATTAGATAAGGATTATCTTGTTGCAGTTAGGACCATGGGTAGGAAAACTTCTGATTGAGGCAACGAGATTCTCTTGTTGTATGCTTGGACATCAGATATGGACTATCTATAGGGTTTAAGCAATGAGGTGGGTAACGAAGAGTTGGGAGGACCAAGTAATAGTTGCATAATAGCATAACAAAAGTGGTGTTGAAATCCACTTAGTCCAAGGTCGAGAGGCTAGTCTGTATGCATTCGTATTCATCGCAAGTTGGTAGTCGTGTGGTCGGAAGGTCGAGTAGTTGGCAGGTTACAATTTTTTGTTACAAAATATTTTTGGATCCGATCTCGGGCTTAAGTCTTGAAAAAAAATGTTTAAGGCTTTTGTTTTTATACATTTTTTGATTCACAAAAGAAAGAAAGCCTTCTTGTTAACTTGATAATAGGAATGCAAATTATTTTGTGAATTTTTAAATTAGATGTTTCATATAAAAAAATTACAGAACAAACAAATAAAGAAGACTATATTTTCAGTAACTGGTTCTCAAAGGGTGAAAAGTACAAAATTATTGTCCAGACTATGAGCAATGTTTTTTATTTTATTTTATATTGGATTGATTGTACAATCAAGAGGTCGGGCATTCATGTGTTTTTTTTTGTTTTATGATTAATTTATTCTATCGCGACCCCAACTATACCATAGTCCAGTGGTTTCATTAGGTCAGGTAGTTTGGTAATCGGGCAATGCTAAGGTTGGGCTTATTATTTATAATAAAAAAATCATATTCACTCTGTGTTGCAATTCGGGTGGTCGAAGATTGGAAAATCAGAAGGTTGTATTTCTTTTTTACAAAATGTTTCTGGATTCAACCTCGAATTAATTTTCAAAAATGAAAAAAGTTGTTTAAGGATTTTGCTTTTACTCATTTTGTGATGTACAAAGAAAAAAGGCTTATTGTGAAACTGGTAGCAGGAATGCAAATTATTCTGCGAATTTTTAAATTATATGTTTGATATCAAGAAATTACAAAAAAAACAAATAAAGGAGACTAGACTTTCAGTAATTGATTCTCAAAGTACAAAAAGTATAAGAGGGGATTTTTTTTTGGGTCGATCGTACAGTCGGGAGGTCGGACAGTCAGATGTTTTCTGTTTTATGATTCATTTATTCTATTACGACCCTGACTATATAATAGTTAGGTGGTTTCATTAGTTCGAGTAGTTTGACAGTCGAGCAATGCTGAGGTCGAGAGGTCAGGTAGTTTGACAATTGAGTAATGTTGAGGTCAAGAAGTTGGGCCGATTATTTATAAAAAAAAAAAACCGTAGTCACTTTGTGTTGCTAGTGGGGTGATCGAAAGATTGAGTAGACAAAAGGTTGTATTTCTTTTTTACAAAATGTTTTTGGATCTGACCTTCGACTTAATTTTCAAAAAAAAAAAGAAAAAAAATGTTTAAGACTTTTGGTTTTATTCATTTTGTGATGCACAAAATAAAAAATGCCTCTTGTAAACCTGATATCAGGAATGCAAATTATTCTGTGAATTTTTAAATTATATGTTTCATATCAAAAAATTACATAGCAACCCAATAAAGGATACTAAACTTTTAGTAATTGATTCTCAAAGCACAAAAATTACAAGATTATTGTCAGGACTGCCACATTTTTTTGTGAGTCAATTGTACAGTCAGTTGGTTTGACAATCTGACATTTTTGTTTTGTTTTTGTTTTATGATTCATTTATCCTATCGTGTCCTGGACTAGACCATAGTTAAGTGGATTCATTAGGATGAGTATTTTAACAATCTAGCAATGCTCAAATCGTGAGGTCGGGCCAATTATTTATAATAAAAAAATCATGGTCAACTTGAGTTGATAATCGTGTGATCGGAAGGTCGCGTAGTCAGGAGGTTGTAATTTTTTTACAAATTTTTTTGGATCTGACCTGTGACTTAAGTCTTCAAAAAAGAAAAGGAAAAAAATTGTTTGAGGATTTTGTTTTTATTCATTTTGTGATGCAAAAAAAAAAAAAAAAACTTGTTGTAAACCTAAGAGCAAGAATGCAAATTATTCAGTGAATATTTATATTATAAGTTTTATACCAAAAAATTACAGAACAAAGAAATATATAAGACTAGATTTGCCTCTGTTCAACAGGCGATGAAAAGACTTTACTATGTGCACACTGGCAATTATTTTCTTGACTCTCAGATTAGTTATTGATATCATAAGTCTATATGTTATGTGACACTATAAAGTCTTTCTATAATTTCAGTGACTGGTTCTCAAAGGCCACATTTCCTATCTATTTGTGTCTACATTTATATCTAGCAATACATTTCTACATTTTCCCCTTTGGTATCAATAGGATTGGATAAGAAGAGTTCTATAGTTACAGTTGTATTCATAGCTAAACACTTGAGATAGATGAATACAAGAACAGTGTGTTCCAGGGAAACATAGAAGCTCAATCTATTTTAGATCCCTATGTTGCAACAATATATTGCAACTCCTATATGACAAAAATGGAATTCTCCATGAAAATTGTATTTAAACAAATTTGAGAAAAAATCGTATATCTCGTCGAGACAACAAAATTGAAGCCACTCACAAACTTGGAAACACATTGCTAAATATACAACAAATCTCAAGTGGACAAGCAATGCACATTGTTTTGTGGTTGTCTTTGTATTCATCTTTTAGAAAAAACAATTTTCATGAACACTGCTCGGGCTAGAAAAGAAACATATGTTCTAAAAAGATTTATTTTGTTAGAACCACAACCTGGCAACTCTAAGTTCTCTAGTTGGAGTTGTATTCAGAGCTAAATACTTGACACAAATGAATACAATAACATAGTAATTAACAGAGAAGTTTTTAACAAAATGTGCAAGTATTTGACCAACTCCTTGTGCTAGCTTTGTGTTGCTGGAATTTTGAGAACACTTAGTGTGGAACCAAGGTTCAACATGGAATCTGTTGTCACATTGTGCTTCATCTTATAGGCATAAATGTTTTCATGGACATAATGACACACATACATAACAAGAAATAATAACGCAATTAAAAACTACTAGAATGTATCTTCTTGAGGAAACATGTATAACAATACTCAAAAGAATATTAACTTTATTGTGCCATATACAATGATAAACATTTTAACAAGAAATAGATGAGGCTGCTATATTATAAGCATTACCAATGTGCACAGGGATCAAGGCACAATTATGACTGCAAGAATTGATATGCTTGCATCCAATTTACATAAGGAATTGTTGACAGGTGGAAAAAATCTTCTTGCAACAAGTCAGTATGTGGTCAATCAAAGTTTCTATTATATATATATATATATATATATATATATATATATATATATATATATATATATATATATATATATATTATATATATATTGTTTGGTATGGTTGTATACCACTTGTAATAAAGGTCTCGTTGCCTATCTAAAACTAAAATTAAACTAAGATCTACAGTTCAATCCAGACATTGATGGCAATGAATATAATATTTTGCAACATAATCAAGATTATGTATGTGGGAATTTTGGGCCATTCGTGTTACATATCACAATAGATATTCTAGATTCAATAGCTCAAACAATTGGCTCATGCATTTGTCCATATAAATTTTCACTTGGACACTTTGACATATTGTCAATTGAGCAAATCTTACTTGAACAAGGCTTGTAAATCTATGGACAAAATATCATTGATTGTGATGATTTTTTGTTTGAGTCTATTTGTACAGTTGCACCATGTTTTGATATGTCTAGTATGAGAAAAACAATTGTACAAGTTTTTTATAATTTTTTCGTTCGCAATGACAATACAACTACCAATTGTTTAAAACAGCACCTGAATGCTAGAAACATTGAACAAGAGAAATGTATCAATGATTCACAATGTTATACTATAAACTTATTACTGTCATATGCATATCAACATATAGAGGAAAAAGGTTTTGTAATACAATGGATTTGTGAACCACTTGATGTTAACATATATATCTGGAATACAGAAACAAAAGATATTTTCTTGAGATTATATTCATCAAACACTTGCTCTAAAGTCCTATACATTATGCATGTACCAATATCCACATCAGATGCACATTTAACCAATGATTTAATCAATCCAAATACCAACAATTAAAGGATTTAAATGAGCATAACACCACGCATAATATCATGAAATTTAAATTCCTAATTGGAATTGAATTCACAAGATTGAACAGGTAAGTTTTGGCTGAAGATTTAAATAGAAACTTCAAAAATATTTTCAAGTTTTGATACTATTCAGACATATTTTTTTAGTATTTTCTAAAATATCTATATATGCATAATTAAAAGTAAATAAATAACAATTTCTACCTCATAGAGGAGAGCAAGAGTATTGTATCACAATGATCAACTAGCAATAAGTAATACATTTTTTTAATTTCTGATTATAAAAAGATGTAAATTACAAAATGTCATAAGCAATCTTAAATAGAATTATCAAATATTCATTCAGAATCAAACAACATAACTCATAGAGTAAAATCAAAGACATTTATTAAGTAATTAAAATCATGTACTGACATAAATGCCACAAGTCATCACACATAAACACTGAAAAAGGTATTAGAAAAAGATGACATTTCAAAATTGATTAAAAACATCGAAGTATGTAATCTTCGTTGATTTTAGACCCTTTGCACCAATGCATAAAGGTATATAAATACTAAAATAAAATAAAATAAAATAGGTCTTGGAACATGAAAATCAACAGATTTTCTGAAAGTAAATACTGAATTCTAAAAATTTGTATGTTCAATTGATATATGGAAGGTAAGGAGGCATCTTCTCCTCATCTTCAGAGTCTTTGTAATTGAGACTAAGTAGCATGTGAGGTGAATGTATTTCGATATAAGTTTCCCAGTGTGAATATATCTCATGCAGTGCAGAGAAATGAATGGAAGGAAACTGATTGATGTTGATTTGGAAGTTGGCAATTAATATTTGTACCTTTTTCTTCTTCTTATGATATTTGACCTCAAACTTGGAAATAAACTTCATTTTTTCAAAAGGCAGTTGCAGAAATTTTTGGAAACTTTGTTGTCTCCAAACTATAATTTTTTATTTTTTTTAGCTGATCTTTGGCAACAAGATCTCTGTGGGTTGTTTTATTTCTCTTGGAACTGCTTCCTTTAATGAATTTCCACCTGATAGGTGAAATTCTTCTATAAAGTTTGTTCCTTTTCCTCAAATTGATAAACGTTGCTCATATGTCGTTTGTTTACATGCTATGGTTTATTTTTCCTCTTTCTCCCTGCAACTTAAGGAAGCAAGCATCAATCTTTTATCTCTCTTAGAAACTCTTGGAATTCCACTAGATTGAAATTCATTTTCCCCGTCAACAATAGACATAAACTTTTTTTTAATTGATTCTTCTTCTACCAATGAGTCAATTATTTCATTTAAATGTGTAATTTCTTGATAAAATATTGAAATTTTATCCACTGTTTTTTATAAAATTTTGATTGATTCTTCCTTAAAATTAGACAAATTGTAAAGCTCGATCTTTGAAAATGTCGAGACTCTGTGTTGCCTAGTGATTATCATTCACTTGATATTTAAGAGATTCAATTTCTTGTTCCAAATATGTGACAATAATGACTTTTGCTTCTTCCATCCAGATACAAGTTTGATCTTCATGTAATTTTCTCAATTACTAAATCTCTTGTTCATGTTTTGCATTTGCTTGTTCCAATTGTTTCTGAAAATTCTTCTGCAGGTTTTCTCTTTCTACAACAAATCTTTGAATTAAATTAGCAGAATTCTGTTGTGAGTTTTCTTCACTGAACAATTCATTTTTCGGAATTGAGACTTCTGTGATTTGTCATAGTTATAAGAAGAGCTTCGGCGTAAATCACATAAGAAAGACCTTTGTCGACGCGTTTCGAACCAACTAGTGTGGTTCATCGTCAGGACTCGTCCTGACGATGGAACCACACTAGTTGGTTCGAAACGCGTCGACAAAGGTCTTTCTTATGTGATTTACGCCGAAGCTCTTCTTATAATTCATTTTTCTTCAATTTTTCCTCCAAAACTTTATTTTTTGTAAACTATCATCATATGAAGTTGCAAGCTCATTCAAATGATATTGATTGTAATTGACAAAAGATCCTAAAGCTTGGGAAGATTTTTGAGCTTTTTCTTTTACCTCTCCTTGAGCCTGCCAGTTGAATTCAGATATAGTCTCCAAAGTATAATGTTTTCTTTT
Source organism: Pinus taeda (assembly GCA_000404065.3). Classification (NCBI taxonomy): domain Eukaryota; kingdom Viridiplantae; phylum Streptophyta; class Pinopsida; order Pinales; family Pinaceae; genus Pinus; species Pinus taeda. Next base: position 147,862 of record APFE031117351.1, read on the forward strand.
CTTGGTTCTTCAGACAACTGATTTTGTTTGAGTATTAAAATAATAATCTATTAAAGAAGGAATAGTATATGTAATTGGCTCTAACTAATAAATCGGTTTAAACAAGAATGATTCCCAAGGAATCTTAGTATAAATCGATGTTATTGATGCCTGAGGAGAAACAGTAGGTATAGTATCCAATATGTTATATGATTCCATTTTTTGCTCATTTCCCTTCGTGTTGGTTTCAATAGATACTTGTTTTTCTTTCTCCTTAGCTGCATCCATTTCTTTGACTTCTGTACTTTCTAGTTTCTCTTGCTCTATTTTCTTAGGAGAATTAATGACAATAATTTCTTATTCAATTGTTTCTTCTTTTTTTGGATTCTTTGCTCTTCATGCACCTTCCTACTCCTCTTTCAAATTTTGTATGGTTGTGGATTCATCTTCTTTACATGTGACAACAAAACTTTCCATTTTTTCAATTTCTACCTCTTTTCCCTTTTGAGAAACAATAGAAGGCTCTATAGTGAGTTCTTTGAAATTAAATTGAAAATATTCAGTAGACTTTAACTCTTCTAATGAAATGTTGAGGTGCAAAGCCTTTTCATTTAGGAAATTTTCGAACAGTTTCTCCCTAAATTATTCCAATTGTCATCTTGTTTCACTATGCAAGAGTTTACCTCTTTGGACAGCTTACTGAAAATCATTAATGTTTATAAAAATCTCATCGAAATGTGGTTCTTGATGAATACAAATTTTAATATAATTTACTATTATATAATGCATGCCAATGAGACCTTAAGGATCATAGTCATAATGGGAAAAAGTAAATAACCAAATTTCCTCAAGCTCATCAGCTTCTTTGAATCTGCGCCCTTTGTCTCAGATATTAATGTCACCAAAATTTATTGCAAAATTAGGTCAAAGTTTCTTTTGCAACTTACTCAACTTTTTGGCTTTCCCATTCAAAACAGCTTGATTAGCCACTTCTCTCAAAGCAAGTCTTTCTGGGATATATCGGGGCAGAAGATGGGGACCAACTACTATGACGTAGGAAAATAATTATTCAATAAACCAATGACCTATTGATTCAAGGCCTTCTTTTATATTATCACTTATTTTGGGAAGTATTGTTCTAAATAGGATTTCATGCAAAGGAATCAAAACATAGTGGAAAATATCATAAAAATGGTATTTAAAATTAGACTCCCAGAGAATAGGAGCATAATTTCGAATCGGTAGCTGTTGGTCAGATGGGTAATTCCATTTCATGAGGGGAAATAGGGTTGAGGCAATAACAACATCTAACAAATTGGGGAACATACAAAAAATATATTTAAACCCGGGGGGGAGATGACGCTGACATTTTTACTAAATGTGATATTCTATGATAAGATGTCAATGCAGATTAGGTTTTTTCCCTCATCCAAAATGCTATGGATTATTGAGATCCATTTAATTTTACAATGCTCATAATCTTGTTCCCCATATAATCTGCCTAGCATTTTAAGAAGAAATCTAACATGCTTATTAAAAATAGCTATTGGATACTCCTTTTTAGCTTTGAACTTGAAATCTTAAGCTTCTTCTCTCAACTAGTCTTCAATTACTATATCAAAACTCTCTTGACATTTCTTCAAGGCAATACTTTGAAACTTATGAAGGAAGTCAACATTAAGTTAGATTTTTGGGGGAGTGAGCTTATATATGGCAGATAAGACTTCAAATTTCTAGGAGGCTATGAATATTTCTTGATGGTCAGATATTGTTCAAGTTTCAATATCAACCTGAGAGAGAATTCATGAAATCATGTCATAGTAAAGAAAAAATTTGGCCTTAGTTACTACTTTATGTAACTCTATTACTTTGATTGCTTCAAACCGGTTGTTTTTTGTTTGAGTAGCTCTTTTGTTTTTTAACGATTCTCTTTGCTCAAAGAATTCAAATATCTCCTCCCAACTCAGCATACCTACTTTTTTGTGTTTTGTAGGGTGAATCTGACATGAGTAATGTGTTGAAATTGAGTTTTTGTGTTGGTACATCATCCATCCGCTTAATCCTTTCTCTAATCTGCTATATTTGTTGCTTTTTCCCTGCAGATTTTGCCTTTTTTCCCATTTTATAACCTGTAAACAGTAACAGAGGACATTTAACTTTTGCTTATTTAAAATTTGAAATTGAATTCAAGAATTTCTAAAAGAAATAACATTATCCTTACACAATTTTTTTTTGAAATTAGTGTTGTGTTTCCTTAATTCAGTGCTTCTTCTAACACGACTTAAGAAAAGAGCATGCAACCAGAACACCCTAAAATCGTAAATTTTTCATTGGATATTTTGCCTTTTTTGGCATTTTATGAGCTGTAAACACTAACAAAGCATATATAAGTTTTGATTATCCAAAATTTGGAATTGAATTGAGAAATTTGTAGAAAAAATAACATTATGCTTACACATAATTATTTAAAATTGGTACTGTGTTGCCTCAATTTAGTTCTTCTTCAAATAAGAGCTAAGACAACAACACACGAGCAAAAGACCCTAAAATCCTAAATTTTCCGCTAGAGAGTTTCCTTTTTTGGCATTTTATGACATGTAAATGCCAATACAACATATATAAGTTTTGTTAATTTAAAATTTGAAATTGTACTCAAGACTCTCTAAAAAAACTGAAGTTATGCTTACAGAGAGATTTTTGAAACTGGTACTTTGTTTTCTTAGTTCAAATTTTCTTACAACAACACTTAAGAAAAGAGCATACAGGCATAATAGCCTAAAATCTTAAAATTTTGTTTAGTAAAACATGAAAATTGCAAATCAACGTGTGCATTAATTTCTTGTAAACAAGCTAATTGTTTTTTTTAGGAATCAAGAAAGCATTAGAAAATTAATTATTGATTTAATAAATAATCAATTAAACGTCAAACAAAAAATTTCGAAAATCTTTATTAATATGTGCACTCCAAGCAAATAAAAAAAAATAGTATTTTATTTGGATGATCATAAGGTTGGGAGGTCAGGCAGTCGGGTGTTTTCTTATTTTATGATTAATTTGTTATATCTCAATTCCGACTATACCATAGTCGGGTTTTGTCTTTAGTTCAAGTAGTTGGGTAGTCGGTTAGTTGGGCAATTGGGCGAGCGAGTGGTTTTTCCGCATTTGATCACCTGTCAATAGTAACATAGTATATATATGTTTTTCTTATTTAAATTTTGAAATTGAATGCAGGAATTCATAAAATGGTATTTTGGTTACACAATTTTTTTCAAAACTGGTACTATATTTCCTTAATTCAGCGTTTCTTCGAACCAGGTCTAAGAAAACAATATGCAGGGAAAGCACTCTGAACTCTTAAAATTTTGTTTAAAATAAGAAAAGATCGTAACTAAACATGTTCATTGATTTCTCATAACTATCTCGACTATTTTTCTTTTCCTGAATCGAGAAAGGACGAGGAAATTTGTTATTGTTTTAACAAAGAATCTATTGAACGTGAAACTTGAAATTTTCAGTTTCTATATAAAAACGCACACTACGCACAAATCAAGGTGTTTTTTTTTTATCGCATTGATTATACAGTCGACTTTTTTTATTGTTTTGTGATTCATTTATTCTATCGCGACCCTGACTATACCATAGTCGAGTGTTTCATTAGGTCGGGTAGTTTGAATTGTGGGAAATGTTGAGGTCGGGAGGTTGCCCAAATTATTTATTAAAAAATTGGTAGTCATCCTCACTTACTAGTCAGGTGGTTGGAAGGTCGAGTAGTCGAGAGGTTAATTTTTTTACAAAGTGTTTCTCGATCCGACCTACGACTTAAGTCTTCAAAAAAATTTGTTTAACGCTTTTTTTCTTTTTGGTGATGCACAAAAGAAAAAAAGGCTTCTTGTGAACCTAATAACAAGAACGCAAATTATTCCCTAATTTTTTTAATTATATCTTTCATATCAAAAAATTACAAAACATGGGCCATGGAATGAGTGAGTATTGGTTTTTGATTTCGAATCACAAAGAATATTAACAGTAACACGGACGCTTTCTATCCCTTTAGTGTTAAATTAATTTATGCTCATGTCTTAACCACATATGAGAATGAAAAATGACTGACATATGTAATTCTAGCTTCAATTATTGTGTTCTACTCAGTTAATATTAGCAATAAATACTCAATTTTTCAATGTCTAAATAAAATTTTTTATTCTAATTACTTGAAACTAGTAATGAAGGCTATGTTCATTAATTTCTAAATAATTGTTTACATGTGTCATAGTTAAAGTTACTAATGTAGACTGTGTTTGATAATCACCAAGAAAATTGTTCAACCAGCTCGAAGCATATTATATACTTGCTATACATAGAACTATTCCTCAAAGTAAAATACAAGGGTGTTTTGATTTTTTTTTCCCAAAGCAATCAAAGATATTTTGGGATAGAAAGCTTTGGAGACACTTGTATCACGTGTTGCTAGTGATATTACAATGAAAGAAATGAATAAGAACCATATCAAAATAGCAGGGACAAATGAGTAACAAACTTTTTTGGATTCTGAATCTCTGAACAAAGGAGACTATACCTAAGATTGCCACAGGTATCATAGTTATCATGCTTTTTACTGTTTTCCTCTCCGGTGGCATAGATTTGGGATTATCCTAAACAATGCATAATTCCAAAGTGAGCATGAGGAAAATCTATGAACATTGACCAGGTACATGAAAGGAAATAGGATTGATAACATTTTTATTTATTTCAATCAGAACTTTGGAAAAGGAGTAGGAAAATGGAATGTTTCTCAATGATTGTAAGATATACATTGTGTCCTTTGTTAACAAAAATCTATTGATAAGCACTTTGACTAGGGTTGCATAGAGATGTTTTCTATTGCCAAGGATCCTTCGATTGACTTTATGTTAGTCAATGTGTTTTTTATTCATAGCTCACTCAGGAAATACCATCTCTATAACTCTAGTTAAATTAGATGAGAAAATACAACGAGAGATATGAAAAGGAAGGCAAACCTGCAAATTTTGTTATGCCAACAACGAGGCCAATAGAAGAGTATCTAAAACACATGGTGCTTCTAGTGTTCGAAAACCATGAAATTTCCTGCAAGGTTGGCAAATGAGGTAATATAAGCTTTAACATATCAAACATAACCATGTATAGATTGCTTAACATGTGACAAAAAGCATTTTTTCCCTTGTTCATGAAAGCATGTTTTATTTTTTAATTGTTGTATTACAACAACAATAGTTAGATTTCACTAGAGATCGATATTGAGCCAAAGCACATAGGGAGATCTTGTAGGCTCCTAGTATAAAAATTAATATATCATCATTTGTCTTGTGACAGAAAGACATTCATATGAATGTAAAGCAGAAAAGTTCAAAAATGACAAGAGTAAAACATGTTATTTATGACTTGCTCGTTTACATAGAAATAAGATTCATATCATTCTTGTTTTTATAGTTTCTGGATTCAATGAGCTAATGTGGCAAATTATAGCATTTTGCAAGCAGAAGAACAATACAATACAAAACCCATAAGAAAGGCAGTAGAATGGCTTATTTACAAAAGAACATGATAAAAGAAATACTAAGATTGAAAATCACAAAATTATAGGGAAAATTATCCATTATGAGATTGATTATCATATTAACATTAAAATATTAAAATCTGCAATGCATGCAGACTAGTTTGAGCTTCAAAAATGAGTGAATTATTAACTGTATCATGATTATGTGGATGCATAATACTGTTATATTGAGTACATCAAATGAAATATGATTGTACTCAAAGTATATTTCATAAAACTTCCCAACAATATTTGTTGACACCTAATCATAGGGATTGGGTGAACAACTATAATTAGTGTAAATAAATAATTGTTGGGTTGTGTTATATCCTTTCCACATAGTTAACAGGGGGTTTGAGGGGTACCCGTAACCCCACTTTATGGGGTCCGGGGTAGCGCCCCAGAAAATTTTGGTTTTGGACCCTATGTTAGGTTGGGCAGATCCACCTATGGTTTTGTGCATGATTTTCGCACATGTTTTTTGGACGCGATGGTTTTTCGGTCCATGGTTTTGGACGCGATGGTTTTTGGTCCATGGTTTTGGACGCAATGGTTTTCGGTCCATGGTATTGGATGCTTCGGCATGTATAAATATGTATTGTAACATTGAAAGGAACATAATGAAAAATCAAGCTGGTAGTCTCAGTTTTAGGATCCAGTGGGAAATCTCTGTGTATACGTGTTTTAGGTGTTATGCTCTCACATTTTTATTTTTCCTGTGATTTAGAATTCGTATGCAGGTAATTTCTGTACGGGGTTAAAACCTACAATAATAGAGGAGATGGAGAGTCATCGGGAGATGAACTAAATAGTCACTCCCTCTTGTATATAATAATGAACAACCTGAATGAATAACACAATTTCATTTGAGGAGTTACCTCCTGGCTTGACATGGTATCGGAGCCAGCTCTATTTTTTAGCATTCCTACCCTTATAACTCCCTTCTGTCTATTCTACCCATGTTTTGCATTTCTGTAGCCTAACACATCTGCCTTCTGCCAGCACAAATTCCTCAACCTCTCATCAATGAACTGAACCTCTCTTCGTTAATGCTTCAAGCTTCATCTAGATTCCTCTCACCGAGGAATTCTTAACACTGCGTATGGTTGAGAGTGCGGGGAGGCACATCGACTGGTGAGGATGCAACCTCTGCTTGCATTAAGGGGCATTGGGCTTGATTGCTTCTCACCTTGGCCCTAGTCGGCATCAATTCAGAGGCTATTGAAACACACCATAGATAGAGCCAGAGGTGTTTCTGGTCAAATGTGGGTCGTAGCGGCTTACATCGTCTCCATACAGCCTCCGCTTGCAGCATCTCATGGACAAGTACTAATAGCTGGCAACATGCTTGTAAAAGGCCCTCCATACTTCCCACGTTGCGCTGCTCCTCCAACACTGGAAGTTGCTCGACTCGGCCTCCCCTCTGCACATATATCTGATCGGTCCATACCTCGATGAGTCCATTGATTGGTAGTTGATACAATGTTGATGTCTCTATACTCATTGATTGGTCGCAGAGTGGTTTTAAATATTGTAAATTTAAGCTGTTGCAAATAATTTGTTATGTCTTGAAAGCTCAAAATAGTGGATACAATGCATTATTCTGCCCATGTTTATACGTATTTTCCATACCTCTCCACGTTGTTCCATATATATACAACATTGGTATATATAACATTGTCTCCACGTTGTTCCATATATATACAACATTGTATCATATATAACATTGTTTCCATATATTAACGCTCCTGCGTTTGGCTCCCAATTGTTTCATATATAACATTGTTTCATTGTTGCGTTTGGCTCCCATGCTATCGCCCATATAACACCTCCCCCAAATTCTCCCTTCCCCATATACCACCTTCCCTAAATATTCCCTCCCCCATATATTACCTCCCCAAAATAATACCTCTGTTTTTAATATATCAGAGTGCAATTTTTTAACCACGAGAAGTGCATTTTTTTACATATTGGCAACAGGGTACATTTTTTTATTTTTTTTAAATGCATTCATTGATATCTATTGTGGGAGTGGTTCTCACTGAGAAGGAAAACTATCTAGAATGGTCATGGAAAATCAAACACACTCTCATTTTTAATGAGTTGTGGAAAGGAGTGTGTGTTGGAAACGGAGACAAAGAGCCAGAACGGCCTACCTCAGACAAAGAATTTACCATTTGGGAAAATAAGAACAGCAAGGCTTATGCATTGATTACAACATCAGTAAATGAAGAGGTGAGTCGCCATATTTCACCATTTTCAAATGCTTTTGAAGCCTTACAAAAACTAACGAAACTCTATGACTCGCACTGTTCACTTGAAGTTGTTCAACTCATGATCAAATTGTTCACCCTTGAATTACAAAATGATGATCCTCTTGCTCTTGCATCAGATGTAAAATCTATTATGCATGATATCAAAGTCACTAATGTTAAATTGGACATTCCTCTTATAGCTTTTCTCAAGGCCCTTTATCCCACTTACCCAAATTATCTTGAGTCATTGCAAGCAAATGGAAACCTCAAAGATATTACCTTTGACTCCCTTGTGAAAAACATTTCTTAAGGAGAGAAAGCTTTTGGAAAGAAGACATCTCCTCAGTCTTCTCAAGAGGTTGTGTGTCTTGCACATAGAGGGAAGAAACTTGCTCAAGATTCTTCCAAAGGAAGAGGTGTTCGAAGAGGAAGAGGAAGAAATTTCAGAGGTAGGGGGGGCAGACACTCTCAAGGAGAAAGGTCATATTTGCACTGCATACGCTACAAAAGAGATGGATCACATGATGCATCCACATGCAAGTTGCCTTGGGATGGAATTGAGCAGGAAAGAAACCAACCCAAAAGTAAAACTAATGACTGAGAGAAAGATCAAGCACCTGAATCTGCTCACTATATTGTGGCATACTGTAATATTGGAGTAAATGAAGACATATTTAATGCTTCACTTGCTTCTTGGAAAAATCATTGGTTGCTTGATTCAAGAGCAACTTGCCACATGACTTTTAGAAGAGATTTTTTTGAAGAATTTACTGACAATGTTGATGGAACAGTATACTTTGCAGACAAAGCAAAACTCAAGCCATTAGGTCTTAGTACAATCAGGCTTAAATTGCCTGGTCTTCCATACTTTCTTCTGCATCATGTTTTATATCTCCCACAATTGAGGAGAATCTTGTTGTCCTTGGTCCACATCTGCCAGAAAGGACACTCCATTCATATTTTTGATGGCAAGATTGAGGTGAGAAAAGCATCAGACCACTCCCTTGTCATGACAGGGTAGAAGAAGAAAGGCTTCTCAAGCTGCAGGGTACCACTACTCGTGCACAAAATTTCTCATGCAATTCTCATTATGAAGAAGGTACATTTCCATCAAGTTTATTATGGCATGCTAGATTTGGACACTTAAATTTTGACAACCTCTGCTTGTTGAAGAAAAATGGTGTTACTGGTTTGCCTACAATTCCTAGGAAACTTAAGCAATGTGATGCTTGCATTCTAGGAAAGCATAGCAAACAGTGTTTTCATGATTCACATTCAAGAGCACATAGAAAACTTGAACTCATTCATTCAGATTTATGTGGTCCAATGCCTGTTCCTTCTGCAAATGGAAATAAATATATCATGACATTTATTGATGACTACACCAGAATGTGTTGGGTTTGTTTATTGAAGAACAAATCTGATGCTTTCCTAACATTCAAGAATTTTCATAAATGGATTGAAAACGATGCACAATCTCATATTGGGGCTATTCGCACTGATTATGGAAAAGAATATACATCAAATGAATTTGAACAATATCTTCGCCAACATGGGATTAAACATCAAACAACTGTGCCTTATAATCCCCAACAGAATGGTGTAGCTGAAAGAATGAACAGAACAATTTTGAATATGGTACGATCCATGTTTTTTTTAAAAATGTAAAGATAATGTTTTGGGCTGATGCTGTTCTATGTGCTGCATATATAAAGAATAGATGTCCATCTAGTGCTATAAGAAACAAGACTCCTTATGAATTGTGGTATGGACATGTTCCTTCGGTCAAACATCTCAGGATTTTTGGTTCCACTTGTTATGCTTTGATACCAAAGGTACATAGAAACAAACTTGGTGCTAGAAGTCGTAAGTGTTTTTTCTTGGGGTACTCAAATACCTCCAAAGCATACCGCCTCTATGATGAAGAAAATAAAAAGTTTTTTATATCTAGAGATGTAATTTTTCTTGAATCATCCAATCTGACAATGTTGTTGAGCGGCAACTTGATCACTTGGATAGATTCGCAAAAATGAAATCATTTC
>APFE031117355.1:0-15412 GCA_000404065.3 Pinus taeda
TTTGATATGAGTGATGTTCCCATTGTGAAGGTGTAAATCAACTCTACTGGCAATCTGTGCGCATTTCCACAACCAATCCATGGATCCATGCCAATACGGACTACATTACCTTCCTTGATTCTCCATGTTATACCTTCCCAAATGAGAGGTATAGAGTTGATTTCTACCTTCCAGATGTTGGATATACTATTTGTGACCCTGTGCTATTATCTCAACCAGTCCATCATATCCAGAAGCCAGATGTACTTTGCATGAGCCACCCGAGTCCAGAGACTATTAGTGGAGATGAGTTTCCAATCGAGCTTAGCCACTAGTGCTTTGGAGAATAAGTCCAATCTTTTAATGCCCTAACTACCCCATTTCTTGGGCTTGGCTATCAAGTCTCATTTAACCCTTGAAAATAATTTGCCTGGTGTGGTTATCTTTCCAAAGAAATCTGCAACATAAATTTTGTAGTCTGTTCAAGATTCCTCTTGGAATCCATGCAAGAGTCATCCAGAACACAAGAGTAGCTTCTATCACTGCCTTAATAAGAAGAAGCCTCCCTGCACGAGAGAGGTATCTGTGATACCATACATTAAGGCATTTCTCCAATTTGGCAATAAGCCACGTCCAGTCTGTGATCTTATAGCCATATGGTTTGAGTCTAAAACCCAGATATTTCAATCCGTCCTCCAAATTCAATAAAGAGAAAGGAAAACGTTGTGTTGTGAACACAATCTCATGATATGAGAAACCAATGGTTGTAAGTGTAGACTTGTTGTCATTAATAATCATCCTCGTTTCCTGCTGAAAAGGATTGAAAATTTTTTGAAGGGCCGAAGTATCCCCAATACTGCCATTTAAGAAAATGAGAACGCCATCTACGAATAAGAGATGTGTGAGAATACAGTTTTCAGTGATCTTGATACCTCCTGACTGACCCTTACTTCTTGCTGATCCGATAGCTCTGCTTAGTCCTTCCACTATTAGAAGGAAAAGTAGTGGGGAGAGTGGACATCCCTACTTGAGCCCTCTCTCCGATGAGAAAAGCTGGGTGGCTTCCCCATTTAATAGGACACTATAAGAAACATTCATTATGCAACACATAATCCATTTGATATAATTATATGGAAAACAAAGATGGGTCAGCAAAAGTTTGATATAGAGCTAATTTGTTCTGTCAAAAGCCTTAGAAAGGACTACTTTTAATATCATGCCTTTCAGTTTCCTCAAATGTACTGAATGGAGTTCTTGGGCCATGGCAATGGCCTCATGTATTTATCTATGTTGAAGGAATGTGAATTGTTATGAGGAAATGTGATTGGATAGAATAGGCTTAAGGCGATTTGCAATGATCTTGGCAGTGATCTTATAAAGGTAGTTGCATAGAGATATGGATTTGAAGTCATTGAAGGAGGTAGGATGGTCTAATTTCGGGATGAGGGAAATAAAGGTGGATTTGACGATAAAGAATAATCTGCCTCTCCTTCTACAGTCCTCCACAACTTTAAGAAGGTCATCCCCAAGGATTTCAAAGAAAGTAATATAGAATTCGATTGTCCATCTGTCAGGCCTAGGACTCTTTTCTTCCTTAAACCATTTGATAGTAACCTCCATTTCTTCCTTGGAAACTTCCTTTGTAAAGTCCTCAACATCCTCCTATTCCACAAATCTAGGAAATTTTTCTGCCAAACGCATTATTTCCATGATATTAGCAACCCTTGGTGCCTTATATATGCTTTTAAAGTGTGAGTGGCTAAACTAGCTAGATCCTTCTGAGACATGACTGATTGTCCCTATTCCTTTTGAAGCTCGCAAATTGTGTTTACTGCTTTCCTTCCATTAGAAAATTTGTGGTATAACATTGTATTATCATCCCCTTCAGTGAGCTATATTGCCATGCTTCTGAGTCTCTGACTCTCTTCTCTATCCTTCAGTATTTGGGTCCACTTCTTGATGAGGAAGGAGTAGTGTTCTTTATGTTCTTGTGATATGAATGTGCCATCCAAGGAGTCTTCATGAGTGACAATGACCTGTTTTGCTTCATGCAGAGTGTTGTCGTCATTCTTTCGCTTCGGATGTGCCTAAGTTCTAGAAGTTCCCTTCAGTGCTTTCAATTTTTGAGTGAGCCCTTCTGAGTGGTCCTCGTTTTCTCGAATAGGGTTGGACTGCCAGAAATCAGTTACCAACTATATGTAAGATGGGTCCTTGAGCCACGAGGCATTGAATTTAAAGGGGCTTTTTGTCTTTTGATTGATGTCTTCCAGCTCCATATATATAGGTCGATGATCAGATATACCCCCAGTCCTAACCCATTGCTTGATTAATGGGTGGGTATTCAATAACGTTTCCTTAATGAGGAATCGATCCAGCCTTCTTGCCAAACTATGTTCACCACTTCGATTATTTGTCCAGGTATGTTGAATCTTGGTTGATGGGATGTCTACCCAATGATGATCCTCCAACAAGGTGGAGATCGTATCAGATAAGCCATCTACTTGGGCAACGTGTCCCCAAGATTCAATAAAACCCAAAGAAAAATTTAAGTCTCCGCCCAGTATGATGTTGTCTGCTTGCAGAAATTCTGTGTCTAATAATCTTCTCCAGTGATTGGCCCTATACAAACAAGGACCATATACGTTCATAATACAGAATTCAGATTCTAGCGAGGAGGAATATATATCCACACCAATATATGCCCTTCCTCCCCAAATATTTCAGAGGTCAATATATTTGTTACAGAAACCAATAGCAATGCCCTTGGATTGCCCAGTTGCATCCAGAGGATGAAAAGTCGAATTCGGTGACCAAGAAATTAGAAGGGTGAGTAGGGCCTCGGTCGAATAGAGGGTTTCTTGTAAAAATATGATATCCACCAGATCCGAAGTAATAAGTCTCCTGAGTGCTAGTTTTTTGGGAGGGCTAGGATTCCCTCGACAGTTGAAAGAAAGGATCTTCATGTAGGGTGTGCGAGAGGCCATTCCTTGCTCTAAGGGCACTAACAATAGTTTGCTGCCTCCCCAGGGCAACCTCCTCTCATGTCATATCCTTGGCTCTAGTTAGGTGAGATGGTCACCCCCTGGATGGTTTATGCGAGGAAGGGGTAGCTTCGAGGTCCAAACCAATTGCATTGTACCCTCTATCCTTGGTTCTGGGTCTCAGGGAGTATCGAGGAGATATAGGGGGAGAGGGGAAGGGTCGAGAGGGGAGGGGGGAAGATGTAAGAGATGGATGGTAGGGGGCAATGATAGGGGGTGGAAGGGGAAAGGAGCAATGCAAGGGGGAGGAGAGGGTCCATACTGGGATACCCTCGAACAAGTGCTCCAGAGAGTATGAGCGGGTGGAGGAAGATGGATATGTATGGGAATAGGATGCATTAATATAATTATGGGATGCAATAGCAGTAGTAATATTAGATGAAGGAGTAAAGAGATAGAAAAATGTATATGACATACTCGGTGGAGTGATATCCTCCTTGGCCACACTGGTGCTCGTCGATGGAGGATGGTATGGAGGAATTGAAGCTGCAATCCCCTTGTCAGTGCCCAAAATGGTAGAACCTCCTTGTACGTATTCAGTAGCCATATTGATCTTCTCCACCTTGTCTTCCTTTTCAGGCTAACTAGGAATGTCTTTGGGAAATTCTTCTTCCCTGTCTCGTGCAGTAAACATGTTCTTGCGATTGAGAGAGCAATCTCTAAATAAATGATGCAGCACATGGCATCTCCTGCAGCGATATGGTAAGCCCTCATAATCAATCATCTGTTTGCAGGATGCATCTCTCCACTATATGGTAATATGCTCCTGTAGTCCTCCTCTAGTATCCATGTTGATGAGTAAACTGGCATATGCCATCATGCCAGTGGTCTCGTAGGATTTGTCATATTCCATATAAGTACCAATGGGATTACCAATCCATCTAAAAACATCCTCAGACCAATATTGTAGAGGTAGTCTCGGGAGCCAGATCCATATCAGTCCAACACCAATTTGCTTAGTCTCTGGGTCGAAAAGGGGCGTCCATCATTTCAAAAGAACAGGTGCGTGTTCAAAATGCCAATAGGAAGACAAAACTCAGTTGGTATGGTCGGCTCGTGCAAATCTCAGAGTAAACCATCCCCTCACAAAGGTCTGAACGAATGGGATGTCCACCAAATGTTGCCCACAAACCTCTGCTACCCAATTCTTCAGTTGGGCCGCCGTGTAATTCCTACCTCTGATGAGGCCTACCAAAACCTTGTCTGTGAAATCCATCATTTCTCCCCACTGTATGTCTTCCTCAAGATGGAGGATAATGTCATCTTCCTTAGCCTTATGACACTTGTATTTCTTATTGGGCACCGAATGTTGTGACTGAAATGGTGCCTTCTCCAAGTTAGGGCGCAAAGATATAGGAGTAGCGTTAGGGTTATTCGAGGATGGGTTAGGGTTCCCAGCAGTGGAAGGAATGGATCTAGCGAGCGACAGAATGGAGGTGAAACTTCGAGAGAGAGGAACGAAGGTGGTTGGGTGAGGATTTTCGGCAGACGAGGGTTCAATACCGGTGAAAGAAGCTAGTGAGTTAACCTGTCAGGGGGGCACTCTAGAAACAGGAGGGTCCAAACTAGGGTTAGGGTTTAAACAGGTCGAGACGAAACCCATGGTAGCCGGGGAAGACAGAGGCGTAGAGAGCAATGACCAAGTGGGTGGTTCATCTGGGAGAATAGCGACATGGGGCTGTGTAGGTTTAGTAGGAGAAAATGACTCAAAATTTCCAAAGAAGTTGGAGCTATACATACCTACAGATGTAGAGTATGTGGATGGCAAGATGAAGACCCCTTCCAACGGATCTTCTGAATAATCAACGGCATCAAGGTCATCCATGTTGATAGATTCACCTAGAAATAGAGGAAACCTCGAAAATGATGGTAACGAATGTTGTGAAACAGTAACGGACAGCCTGAGATAATGACAAGAGTAATAGTCATGCAGGGTTGTAAAACAGGAGGTAAATAAACAAAACCGTAGATAACCCTAAACCCCCAACAGGATAATAGGATATATGGAAAAGGGGACTGTAGATTGTCCTAAGCGGCTGGGATGTCTTCAGGTATAAACCAAACCAGGTCGTGGGGATACTGCAGAGTCACACAGTAACCAAAAATCCTCATCCAAACCCTTCGTGAAAGCTTAACCGCAAGCGCTCCATTTTCCTTCAACTTTCTCCCTCCTTTTTTTGGCCTGTACTCTTCATATTATTATTATTATATATTATTATGGCAATATAATTATTATATTATTTTTATAATTTTAATATTAAATTATATTAAATATTAATAATAATATTCATATAATAATAATATATATAAATAATATGGTTGTTAATATTTAAATAGTTATTAATAAAACAGTTGTGCCTTATATCAACCATATTACCTACTAAATATGGTTGTGCTAGTATCTATTAATAGAAAAATCCCAATATCTCTACTTTTATGTTTTTATATTAAAAATTATAAATAACTATATTAATATGTTATTAGGTTTGGTGGACTATCTTCTATGTCAAAATACCAATTACTTTTAGTGTTTAGTTTGCAATAGATCATATTAACAATATTTACCCGAAAACAAAAACATAAATATATCCAAAAACCTTTCATTCAAATTATATGAATAATATTATACAAATAAATCATATTTAAGAATGTTACTTAAGGCTGTAAATTCAAATATATAATATCACTAATTAAAATGAAATCACATTCAAATACATATTTATACATAATATTTTAACTTTTATATATATATTTGCACATAAATATAAATTAGAAGTACATGCGTGATATTGTGATATTGAGATTTATAAATTAGAAGTAAATGTGTGAGGAGTCTATATTTTTTTTTGTTTTTTTGTTTTAATAAATTTTTTAAAGATTGTTTAATATTTTAATACTATTGTTAAAGTATTAACTTATGATATAATCTTTAATTATTAATAATATTAAAGAAACATAAAATTAACTAAATTATAATTTTATTTAAATTAATATTATTAATATAAAAAAATTAATATATAAGTTTAATATTAATTAACAAAAGTCTAATCTTAAATTCCATGTTCATTTGGTTATGGATATTTTTAGTTTGTAAAATAAGTTTTGTACAATATGTATCATCAATACTATAACTTAAAATAATACTATATATCCAAATCATAAACTAGTATTCATATGAAATTTATGATTAATAAATAAAAAACATATCTATATTTTGAATAAATCTTAACTTTAGATTTGTAACTATTTCTAAAACCATTTTAAAATATTCCATAAGTTAAATAAAAACTCTAAATATTCTATTTCAAATAACATACTTATCAACCTAATAAATTTAATATATATAATAATATATATATATATATATAATAATAATATATAAATAAATTATATATATATATATATTATATAAAATTTAATATTTATTTACATCTTATCAATATTATTATAATATTTACATTAAATATAAGCAATAACATAATATTAATAAAATTTCATCATTTTAATATCGTTCAAATTCATAATCTTACTTTTCAAATAAATTTTTCAATCAAACTATAGTTTTAATATATAAATAATCTAATAATTTTAATCATGTATAAATTTTAAAACAACTTATAAAAAATAATGCAGGGACCTTGACGTATTAAAAATAGTTAAAAAGAAAGATTAAAAACATGTTTTGAAAACCTCTTGAATAATCATAAAAATTCGAAAATCCACCAAAATTTTCATACAAATTGCACGTTATGTGAATAGATAATTAATTTTCGGTGCAAATATCACAATGCACCCATTAAAATACAAATTAATATATGAATATTTAAATTTTTAAATTATATATTAATAAAAAATAAATAATATTTTATTAAAGCAATTTTGTTTTTATTTTTAAATTTGCATGGTGTCTAATTTTGTTTAAGTAAAATTACACCAAATACAAAATACAAAATTTCAATTGTTTCAAAATTTTAAAAAATAAAAGAGAGTTTATAGTTCTAAAAAACAAAACATAAGATAAAAGAGAATTTATAGCTCTACAAAACAAAACATAAGATCTAGTTATTTGGCTACACGGGCCCTTTTTATTTTGGAAACTAAAACAATAAAATATAATAAGAACTAAAAATAGAAAAGCATATGAACATGCATGCCAATTTCTCTCAAGGAAATGAGATCCTTATTGGTGCTAAGAGGAAAGTCTAGATCAAGACTATGTCCTATCTGCCTTTCAATTCTTGCAAACCTATGATCCATTGCAATTAGAAGTAGTGATTCAAAGTCAAGATAATGTCTTCCTTATCTCATTATGATCTACAAGCACTCTCCCTAAGAGAAAGTTGAGATGCCAACAAATATCACAATGTACATATATTGATTATCTCTTCCCTTGGTATTACCTACATCAAGAACCCAATCTACCACTTCAACAAGAACCTTAGTGTTTGTAAGATTGTACCACTCATTGGAGAGCTCCCTTTCTACTTGAGTGATCTCTTTTTGAAGAGGTTGAGGGGTCATGTCTTCATAGAATAATTGGACATTAGGCTCAAGTTTGAGCTCTAGAGCTATCTCTCTCTTGGTAATATGTTGCTCCACACCTTACTCTAGCTCTTTTCGTTGTGAGCCCTCATGCCTCACAAATAACACCTAGAAGCTAAACCATCATGAGACTTATGATAGCTTAAGCATCATAACTTGGAACAAGCATTGAGTTAGAAGTGAGTGTAATTAACTAGAAAATCTCAACATACCTATGTTCTTCAAGACTCTACCTATGTTCTTCAAGACTCTTAAGGTTCCAGAGGACACTTACTTAAAGGACTGCAGCGTGCTTCAAGCTTGCATTAGTGGAAGGGTGGAGTGACGAGGTTTAATCATCTAGAGAACAAGAGTGTCAGGAGGGAGAATGCGACAATAGAATAAGAAGGGGAAACAACCATGATTTGCCAACATTTCCCACCTATTTTTTATGGTGGAAATGCTACATAGCTAGCTAAAAAGCCATTGCACCAAGATGAAGGTGAGGCACCCATTGCATGTTTCAAAAAAACCTAAATTGAGGAATAACCTAATCATTGACCATAGTCTATTACTAGAAGAGATCTATTTTTTTCCACTTCAAGCCACTCCATGTGATATATATCCCTTGGCAATGTGTGAAATCTCATCTTGGTTCCCATTGAATGCTGATCATTGAATGTTAGAAGAGTGATTGGACTCTATCTGTTAGCTGATTTAATGAGAAATGTATTGTCAACAATATAATCTAAGTGAAAATTCAATACAATCCTCTTAGCTCAGGTGACAAGGCTAAGTAATGAATGCTATGCAAACTTGCCTAATAATACAACCTTGAGTGCTATACATGGCTTGATTAAATTTTTGAAAAAACTTGTTAGCGAGGGAAAACTCAGCAACACTCCCTTAACTCCCTTAAAAATTAATATCATATTAAATTAAAATTTCCATATATTATTAAAATAATATTTAATAATTCAATTTTTTAAATTAGATTAATTCAGATATGAATAAAAGAAATATAATATCAAATTATAATAATAATTATTTATTGTATAATAAATAAATTTGGAGGAAATTTACATGATATGAATGTGTTTTTACAGGTAGATCGTATATTCTCAAGTTGATACATTAAATGTTTACTTGTTCAATAATTGTGTGATTTCAAAACAACCTATTAAAACACACATTACCACCTAATGAATATTGTTTAAAAAAACAAATACTGAAAAGAGAACATGTTTGAAAGGTTATTGCATGATCAAGAAAAAAACTAGAAGCCCACTTAATCTACCAATAGCAAAAAAAAAAAAACCATACAAACACTTACAAAGTAGGCTAAAAATGAATCAGTGTCGAACTCTACATTCTGAAATTAATTAAAATTGCTGGTTAATATAATACATAATTGCTGCTCCTGCTCCATATATTACATAATGTGTCTCCCTCCTTCCAGCTTGCAGAAGCCGAAAACGCAGTACTAACTTGTGCTAGTTGCTGCCGCTATTATTATTTATCGTCGTCATCAGTCACAAAACATCCCTGGCGTTCTCTTCACGAATCGACCCTGCAACCGATCACACAGACACCCACATCTTCATCTCGATACTCACCGTTAACATTAACACCAACGATAATAATAGTATGGTATTGAGAGTTTAATGCAGAGAGGAAGGAGAGAGAATTCAGGAAATAAAACCTTCATTCGCGGTCGCTTCTCGGCGTTGAGCTTACGAACTTCGTATCTGATTTTCTTGGAGAAAAGTCTGGTGCGACGCTTCTCTCGATACCTCAACACTCGAGCCTCTCTTCCTCCTCCAGCATTCCTGCAAGAATCTTCTTGCCCTCCTCCTCCTCCGATTATGTTAAGTTGGGCACCATTATAGCTCAGGCCCAGCTCTGGAACAAGCCCAGCGTCTTGACATCCCTGTAACATGATAACAATACAGATTATAACAAACTTCTGTAACCATAATGATTATATTGGTTGTCTTCAATAACCTTCACAGTACGATTTTTTACTTCAATGAATGAATTTTATAAACCCCAGGGATGTATGAAATTGATGCTTTGAAATGTGGAGGTGACGATAGAAGGGCACTTACCCCTCCGTCCGAGTTACAGTCGTGGAGAGAAGCCCAGGGTGAGCCTCGGTCTGACCACGCCGTGAGCACGTCCTCGTAATTCAGACTCAGCGACACCAACTTCGTCTCGCTGTACATCGCCTGCCCTGCGATCAGAATCGAACTCGGGTCAAACTCTATCTTGACGTCCTGATAGTCATGCCCCTGGTCATCCGATGCACCTTGTGCCATGCAGTACTGATCCCCGAAACCCGTGCCATCTTCTAATTCCTCCTCCTCGTCTTCATGGTACTGATCCAGGTCTAACTCGATGGTGTCCCACGACTGATCCGGTTCATCTGGTTCTTGTTTAGCCTTCAGGGCCACATGATGATCGCCCTCGTCTTTAGGTTTTGAGCAAAGGTCGTCGGATCGATCCTTGTCCTCTTCAGCCTTGATAGTCCTGTTGTTCAACAACCCAGATGGGCCACTGTCGCCGTCTTTCTGCTGCTCGGGATCCTGCCCCTCATTTATCTTCACATCTCTGTATACAACAAAATTAAACAACACATCTCAGAACACAACAGAAACAAGGTTAATCGAATTTAATTCGTCTTCTGATGGGTTTATAGAGTAAATCATTCTTCTCATAATTATGTTGATAGATATTTTTTTGATGTGTTTATACAGTAAATCACTCCTCATGATTATGTGGACAGATATTTTATCTGTTATTATTTTTTTTAATCTAAATCTTGATGCCATAGTTATACATTTTATACATAGAAAATGTTAACTTATTTTTGTAGTTTTTTTGGAATAATTTATATTTTCCTTTTAGAGTGACATAATATAATTATGAAATTATTTTACAAATGTTTAAATAACAAATTTCACATTTAAGGGTGGGTAGCATGTCTGGGATGGCTTATTCTCAATTCTGATGAAAAATTGAGATTGATTATAATTAGGGGTTAAGCAGCTAGGAAAATAATGCTTTATAGGCATATGGATTACTACAAGGGCTCTTTCTTGCCAAAGAAGCAAACATCTAAGATTTGGTGGTGTTTGGAGATTTTTATTTTGTTAAGCATCACCTTGTTTGTGAATCCTTGCCTAAGGATTGCAAGTTGTGAAGCATTATTGATAGAATTAGAAATATGAAGCTAAACTTCTCTACTATTAGCTTTTTTCATGTGTTGACAATGAACAAATTCTGTTGTAGATGATGAAGCCAATACATATGTAAACTTGGATGGATAAATCGTAATGAGAAATGATATTCCTTCCCTCACAAACATTTTTAACAATGGGTCTGCTAAGCAGTGTAAATTTTGTTTGTATCTACATGTCTTTTGGAAAATCTACCCCTCCAAAGACCATTTGGATGGATAAATCCTAATGAGAAATGATATTCCTTCCCTCACAAATATTTTTAACAATGGGTCTGCTAAACAGTGTAAATTTTGTTTGTATCTACATGTCTTTTGGAAAATCTACCCGTCCAAAGACCATTTGGAGGGATAAATCCTAATGAGAAATGATATTCCTTCTCTCACAAATATTTTTAACAATGGGTTTGCTAAACAAAGTAGATTTTGTTTGTATCTACATGTCTTTTGGAAAACTACCTCTCCAAAGGCCACCTATCCTTCAACCGAATAAAATGGCTAATAAATTTAGAAAATAAAAAATTTAATAAAATGATATGTATAAATAACTTCAACGACTTTTCATTAATTCATCGTATTAATGAACCCCATAAATTTTAAAAGAGAAAAAATAATACTAATAAAATACATTAACCATATTTACTCGTTATAGAAAGATATGAACTAGGTTTAAATATAATACTTATGGAGCAAAATTTCCAAAAATTAGAAAATAAATAACCATATTTACTAGTTATAGAAAGATATGAACCAGGTTTAAATATAATACTTATGGAGCAAAATTTCCAAAAATTAGAAAATAAATAAAAGTAACTTTTGAGTTTCCAAAATTTCAATAGGAGAAAGTAGATACTTGCTGGTCTATAAATAATTTTGGTTTGTGTATAAATCTGGTTATTAACCGGTATCAAATTAGAAAAAGACGAGATACATCGTTTAGCAGAGTACAAGTTTTCCAGTATTTTCTAATCAGAAAATAAAAATAAATAAATATATATATATATAAATATAATATATAATATATAATATATATATATATAAATAATATATAATATATATTTATTTTAATTAGATTTTTAACCATGAGTTTTATTATGTATATAAATTTTTATTTAATTATCTAATATTTTTTTTTGGAAAATGATGATGATTAATGTTTATTTAGATAGATGAGTTTTATCATATTTTAAGAAAAGAAATTAGTTGAGACTCTTTTAAAATATTATTTCAATAATCAAATAGAAGAGAGAGGAGCCTTCCATGATGACTATAGTTATTCTGGTTGAAATGGTATTCTGGTAGAAAATGTATTCTTTTCATTACAATTATTCCTTAACGATGGGTTTGCTATGCAGTGTAAACTTGTTTTTGAAAAATCTAAACCTCTAAAAACCTTGTGTCCTTTAAGAGAGTAAAATGGCTAATTAATTTTGAGAATCAAACTCTTTATAAAATTAAATATATAAACTACCTCAAAAGATTTTCTTCCTCAAGCCTCACAAAATTTGAAATAAATATAATATTCTAAAAAATTAATAATAAATAAATTCATAACATGAATTATGAATAATCATATAAATATAAAAAATAATGTGTGTTGAATCTATGTTTATGTTTTCCACATTTACTAATACATTATATAAATTATTATATAATTAGGAATAAATCTTATTTTTATTATTAATCAATATTAATAAAAAAATAATAATAATATTAATAAAATACATCAACCAAATTTACTAATATAATTTGGACACCAATTAGAAAAAATGGGATTATATTTGGACACCAATTAGGAAAAATGGGATTATATTTGGACACCAATTAGGAAAAATGGATATTTTGGGACTGGCATAAATAATTTTGGTTTTTTTTGGGTGTAAATCTTGTTATTAAACAGTATCAGTACTAGAAAAAGACGAGATACAAATTTTCCAGTAGTCTATAATTTTTTCACAATATCAGTGAAAACAAAGTTCTGGAGGAGAACAGTGCCAGAGAATAGTATACAGCCAGTTTTTTGGCTTAATTTTGTATTTTTCGCTGTAAATCCTTTGACTCGATATGATCCATGGCTAATGTCAATTCGATAAATTTTGAACATAATTTTTTAGATGTTTATTGATTTTAGAATGAACATTACAGAAACTCATTTAGAATAAGAAAAAATGTTATCCTAAAATATTGTAAATATAAACTATATAATAAGTTAATTATTTGTTCATTCTCTTTTCATTTGATATTCTATTATAGAATTAAATAAATAGAGACACAGTAATATAATCAGCAAAAATATGTTCAAAAATATCTAAAAGACAGTATTTTTAAAAGAGAAATTTTCTTCGACTTTATCAGAAAAAAGAATTTCCGTATAAAACACTGTAGCGGCGATCTGAGCTTAAGAGATAATTTAGATTTCTAAAAAAGCTAGAGTGCAAATTTTTTTGACCTTACCTGCACTGTAGAACCCGCTTCTCGTCCCAATTAACAGTGGAAAATCCCAGCACGCCAAGACCCTCGTCCAACCCGTGCCCAATTATGCTTTCCACGTCCATGTCCATATCGACGCCAAAGCCTGACAGATCCGTCTCAGAATTCAGTAACTGATCTAAATCGCAGCTACCCAGGTCGGCTCCGCCGCAATCGCCCTTCAGCTCGTCACCACCTTTATACTGCTCAAACACCGGGCACTCCACGACGTCGCGCGGTCGAGACCCACAAAGCTCTTCGGCCATGGGCACAAATGTCGGCACCTGCGGCAGCAAGTCATCGTCGTCCTCGTCATAATCATCATCGTCCGCGCGGAGATTCAGATTGATATCGCCGGCGGAGGAATCCGCCGGCACGGGGACCGCAGCGGGATCGGCCACTAGCTCGTCCTTCACGCTCCCCACCTTCGATTTAAACGACCTCGGCCCGGCGCCATGGGGATGGGGGCGGCTACTGCGGGCGCGTTTCCGGGTACCGGGAAATATCAGGCCGTCATTAAATCCAGCCTCCACCTTGGCGCAGCCCGCCGCAAATCGAACCCGCTCGTGCCTTCTTGCCACGGCATTTGCACTGTGGACAGCCCCGTCGCATTTTTCGCACAGGTATGCCTCGTCGGCGGCGCAGTACCAGCGGGCTCGCTCCCGCAGGCAGACGTCGCAGGGTCGAGCGGTGCGGCCACCGATGGCCTTTGCCACCATGCCCTTCTTCGCCTTCATTCATTCACAATTACACCCCAAAAATATCCTCTAAATCCTCCGCCAAGAATCCTCTGAATCCTTCGCCAAAAAAAATAAAAATCTCCGCAAATTCAAACACGGAAGTCCACAAAATGAGCTCGTGAACAGCGTTTTCATTATATATTCTGTATTATCTGCCATCATACCCCTGGATTTATTCCAGCACCCTTATCTACGCCTTACTCGGGCTCCCATTGGCTGAAGCGCAATGTACCACGCCAGGTCAGCACGCTATCTGTAATCCCGTTTTGTGATTGGCGCTAGCAAATTCTCTTTGACACGGGAATCCAGGCGGTGGACGTTACATCCGTTTCACAATAATTTGGTCTTGGATGATTGTGTCCCTGTGGGACCCACTAATTATGACGTGGCATTGACTGCGACCGTTGGGCCCGTCCTCCTGTCAGCAACCCCCATCCCACTCGTTAACTATTGTCCTTACAAATCTCTGTTTACTGTCTTTTGGATCGCACTTTTCAGTCACTAACAACTGCTACCACATGGTGTATAGTGGCTTACAGTGTTTAACTCCTATCAAAGTTCGCTGTTAATAATTCATATATATTTATTTTTAGAATTACAAAATTTATGATAATTTAAATGAAATTAATTACTAATTATTATTTGTGAGTAAAGTATCGCCTATAGTTAAAAATCATTTTTTCCATTTGAATATAAAGGAAAAGGAATTATGATCGAATCATAATTTATTAATTTATAAATTTATTAGTTAGATGTTATATATGGTTTTAATAATGAATCTAATTTTGGAAGATATTTTTGTATTCAAGTTTTTGTGATTTATAATTAATTAAGCAATTTTTTTTCGGTAAAAATTACATGGGAGAAATTTTTGGTTTTAAAGAAAATTATCTTATATAATTTATACAGAAAGACTCTTGTAATTTATATATTTGTAAATTAAACTTATTATAAAAAGTAAATATGGAAATTGATTTTAACAAAACAATAAATAGTGTAAATAACTCCTAGAAAATTCCAAAATAATATAAATAAAGTCAAAATAAAAACTAACTACCATTTATATTATAAAATGTTAAGTTCCTAATTTTAAACTTATTTTTCTAAATTTACCTGAGATGGGTTATTATAAGAGTGGTTAATTCATAATTTAATTAGTAAATTTTAAATATGGTTTTAATAATAAGATTTTTTTTTCATAGATAATGATTAATGTGTATGATTATTATTACTTTAGTGAATTTAGATTCAACTTTAAAAATGTAAGAGGTAATTTGAAACTTTTTATAATTTTATTTTTTTATTTGAAAAATATTAAGAGAATGTAATATCTCTATTGTAGGAACTTATGTTTGACATTCATAATCTAGTAAGGTAAAATATTGTGGTGATTATTAATACATTGGCATTTATGATTATGCTTA
>APFE031117356.1:4527-21461 GCA_000404065.3 Pinus taeda
AGCAATATAATGAAAAATCAAGCTGGTAGTCTCGGTTTTGAGATCCAGTGGGAAATCTCTGTGTATATGTGTTTTATGTGTTACGCTCTCGCATTTTTATTTTTCCTTTGATTTAGAATTCGTATGCAGGTAATTTCTGTACAGGGTTAAAACCTACACCACTTCCACAAGTATGGTTGTCTTAATAATACATCACAAACTTCAAGAGGATCAACATCACACAATACCTCATCCGTGAAGGGCTTGAAGCTATAGGGAAGGGGCACTGCTAGCTGAGGCAAATATCTCGTCCTTAGTGAAGCCACCCGATGGTGTACAGCTGTGAATGCGTTGTCATCAGTAGACCCAACCGCTTCACCACCTCTGCTGAAATGAGGTTCTTTTGGCTCCTGTTATCGACAATGAATTTTAGCGGAGAACCTTTCACCCATATTTGTTAATGGAAGAGGCATTGCCCCTCCTCAGGATGTCTAGGCTCATTCTTCTCGATCTTGGTGGTGGC
This sequence comes from Pinus taeda, assembly GCA_000404065.3. Classification (NCBI taxonomy): domain Eukaryota; kingdom Viridiplantae; phylum Streptophyta; class Pinopsida; order Pinales; family Pinaceae; genus Pinus; species Pinus taeda. Next base: position 5,030 of record APFE031117356.1, read on the forward strand.
CATGATGGCACTGGGCTTTGCATCGATGATCTGCTTCCATTTATCATTCCCCTTGTGGGGTTATGATTCAGAGTCGGAATATGCATCTGATTCAGAAGCCTTCAACTCGGCCACTAGTGACTTCTTGGCCCGACACTCACTTGTGTTGTTAGTGGAGATCTTATGGAACTCACACCATTTTACTGTGTCTTTATTTGCCTTCATGGTGTTTTTATTTTATTGTGGGTGAAAACATTGAGGATTCCCTCTCATCCTTTTGTTCACAATAGGTTTCCCACAACTCCTTGATCTGGGGTGGATTTGAGAGGTGCAAAAGTAATATTTTCCTGATTTGAAAAGTCATGAACTGAAAAATATCCTTCCAATAGATTCAACCATTTATCTACAGTGTCTGCATCTATCTGGCCCTCAAATACGTGAATATCGAAGATAACTTGTACCTTAAAAAGAGTGGCGCCTCCAGACTAGCTGCTGGATGAAGATGCATCGCATGTGGGTAGCCATTGAAGGATCTGCGCAAAGTTATCCATCATCACGTTCCTCTGACACTCGAGGGCTTCCTTGAGCAATATTTTTAAAGGATATCCTGCCCCCTTGTATTTCTTTTCTTCTACCATAGGAGGCCGTTGGGGTTTGCGAGGTTGGTATTGCAAAGGTTCAACCAGATCGAGCCCTAACTCCTTATACCTGACCTTGTTGGGGACATGCAAAGAAAAATAGAGAAAGAGAAGACCACTCTGATACCACTGATCCAAACTTAAAAAAGAATGCAAAAAATTACACATATAACCATAAACAAAGAAATGCAGTAGAAATAACACTTCATTTCATTAATATCAAAATACTGAAATATGATTACAAACAAAATGGAAATAAACTAGCTCAAGTGATGGTAGCTTATCTTTGAGAAAAGATGTGTCGACTACATGCCTATGAATTGTGTGACAATGAGGCTCAAAGGCCTATTTATTATTAAGAAACAACGGAAAACCATAAACGTACAAAAACCTAACCCTAGGAGATGAAGCGCCAAAACTATGGGCTCCATTTGGGTAAATTGGTACATCAACTTCTTGGGGTCGTAACTTTGGTATACATCTTTGTTTGGCTATCATAATACCTCGTTTCAAAGATTTCGAAGAGGATTCCAAAAACAATTGGACAACTCTATTTTTCATATTTTTGGCCTCTCTGTTTTCCATAAAAAATGTCATTTAGTGCCTCAAAACGACTCCAGAAGTTTAGGACCCGAAAAAATGCCAAAAATAGTAATTTGTGCTACAATTAAGGAAATTGAAAAAATGAAAGAGACAGTGTTGGGGGTCCAAGTGGAATAGGTGGGTGGCCACAAAAATCCATTTGGATCATTCCTCCCCCTTAGGAAGCAATGGTCCCCATTGCGTTGAGTGCCTCCATGAGATGGGGAAACTTCTGCTGAACTTGGTCCCTGGTGAGCCACTTGCCCTGGTGAAGGAGTTGGCTAGCTTTGAGAACCCGATATAGTTGGATATTCTATTGGTGAGTGTTATTGATTTGTGTGTCCATGATTCGATCAGCTGTGGTATATTCCATGTAGTTTGGGTTTAGCTCTTTTGGTGTGAGTTGTTCTCCAAAGTCGGATGTGTCCAACAATGGTGGAAAGTAAGGTCGAAGGTGGTCTACATTAAACACTGGGTGCAAACCAAGGAACGGTGGAATGCTAAGCTCGAAGGCATTGTCCCCTACAACCTTGGTGATGGTGTATGGCCCATATTAGAGCTGGCGAAGCTTGTGATAGGGTCCAATGAGGTTCTCCTTCTGCAAATGTAGCCAAACTTTGTCACCCACCTGGAACTTGTGCGTCACCTGATGTTGATCATTGCATTTCTCGTACTTCATGTTGGCTCTGTCCAATATATCATGGACCTGCTGGTAGATGTGTTGAATGTGCTCAATGAAGCTATTAGACTTGTCGGCTTCGGACTGGACATGAGCCGAATCTACCTGAGTAGCTGCAAATGGTATGGTCACATCAATGGGACATAATGTTTGAAATCCCAGCCCTACCTGAAAGGGGTTGTGTCCCGTTGAGCTGTGGAGAGAATTGTTGTAGTTGTGTTGGATATAGGGGAGGCTTTCATCCCATGTGTGTGGGTTTTTCAAGTTGTACATGCGCATAATGTGTACGATCATCCTGTTGACGACTTCTGTTTGGCCATCATTTTGGGGATGGAAAGTCGTGGACTTAGTGAGTTTGGTATCCAACATCAACTTGAGACTTGACCGAAATGAACTTAGGAATCTATTGTCCCAATCAGATACAATGGAATGTGGAATCCCAAAGTGTACCCACACTCACTCAAAGAAGAGCATAGCAGTGGCCTCTGCTGTGATACTCTTTTTGCAGGATGCCATAATGGCCATCTCATAAAATCTGTCGACAACCATGAAAACACAGTCATTGTCATGCTTAGTAGAATGAAGGCCCGACAAGTAATCCATTGAGATGGATTCCCAAGTTCGAATAAAATTCGGTAAAGGAGTATATAGGCCTTGCTTCTTGATGGGTGGTTTGGCAATGGTGCAGGCAGTGCAGGATTTAATGTACCTCCCAACATCCCGACGAAGGTTCGGCCAATAAAAATACTTCTGCAGTACTGCCACTATTTTCTCTACTCTGAAATGTCCAATGACCTGACTGTAGTGCGCATCCCAAATAATCTTGGCACGCTTGCTTGAAGGAACACATATATGTCCCAGGTGGCATAACAGTGCATCCTAGAGGCAAAACATTTGAACTTGCTTACCTTCCAAGAGTGTCTGGAATGTGCTACTGAATTCTGGATCACTCTCGTAAAGATGCGGCCACCTCAAAGTCTCGTGACCAAAGGAGTCAAGCACAATGATCAACAACATGACTGGTGGTTGGATGAGGCATTCTGCAACATTATTATTGTTACCTTTCTTGTACATAATTCCAAATGGAATTTTTGCATGTATGTGAACCATTTATGATGGTGATCGTTCTACAACTTCCTTTGTGTATGTATGAACTACAGGGGTTCGTGGTCTGTGTGGTTGATCGTTTCCTTCCCTAGAATGTAATTCTTCCATTGATGACAAGCCTGCATAATGGAATACATTTTTTTTATCATAAGTGCGATACTTTCAGACTGTTTCTGAAAGTGTCTCACTATGGTAAGCCATTGGATGACCTTACTAAGTAATAATTGCACCAATAGCATAGTCATAGGTGTCTGTCTCAATCTCAAATGGTTGTTGCTGGTCTGGTAATGTGATAACTAGTGCAGAGAAGAGACCATGCTTCAACTCAACAAATGCTTTTTGTGGGTTTTTAGACCAAAAAAACTTTTCTTTCACTCCGCCCTTGGTGAATTGACTTAAAGGCCAAGTGATATGAGAGAACCCCAATATGAACATGTGGTAGAAATTGGAAAGACCCAGAAAGATGTAGAGCTCTGCTAGAGTGGTTGGGGTTGGCCAATCCTGAATGACTTGTATCTTGGCTGGGTCTACATGCACACCCTCCTCGTCAATGATGTACCCCGGATATTGAACTTGGGTTATGCCAAAAGTGAATTTCTCCAAATTTTCACACAACTTGTGTTGTCAGAGGGTTTGAAGGATCTATCAAATATGCCAAAGGTTCTCTTCCCAACTTTGGCTGAAGATAAAGATGTTATCTAAATACACGACCACGAATGCATTGGTGAAGGGTCGCAAGATGTCATCCATCAATCTCATGAAGGTTGCGGGGGAATTCGTCAACCCGAAAGGCATGACCAACCATTCGAAAAGGCCCTCCTTGGATTTGAAGGCAATCTTCCACACATCAGAGAGTTCAATGGGCACCTCATGATAATTGGACTTCAAGTCAATCGTGCTGAAATATTTTTCCCCCTTGAGATGGTCCAGAAGGTCATCAATCCATGGGATTGGATACATATTCCAGACAATGATCTTGTTCAGCACCCGATAGTCAATACAAAGTCTCGAGATCCCATCCTTATTTTGTACCAATACAATCGAGCTCCCACAGGGTGATGAGCTTGGCCTAATGTGACCTTTCTGCAACAACACTTGAATCTGCCTCTGGATCTCACCGTTCTGCAGAACAGAGCGTCGATAGATCGACCCATTGGGTAGCGGCGTGCCCGGGGTCAGATCGATGGAGTGATTGACCTTATAGTACAGAGGTATCCTTGTAGATGAGGTGAAAATGTCCCTGTAATCCTCCATGACCTTGTCCATCTGCTACCGCTGTGCGAAGGAGCCCTGTCCGGAAGTCATGGCCACAACCTTCTTCTTTCCCTAAGGGAAAATCATAAGGAATTTTTTTTCCTAGAATGGGAAATGATCTTACTGAATTGGTTTTTCAGTAATCAAAGAGATGGCAGTAAGAGGGGCTACCACTGGTATCCTGTCAAACTTATTTCCCAAAGTAATAATCACAGAGGGAGGTCAAGAATCATATACAACACGATGCTTCCTCAAGTATGGTTGTCCTAATAATATATCACAAACTTCAAGAGGAGAAAAATCACACATTACCTCATCCATGAAGGGCTTGATGATGTAGGGAAGGTGGCACTGCTGGATGACGCGGAGATCTCGTTGTTAGATGTGTTGTCATCAGTAGACCCAACCGCTTCATGACCTCTACTGAAATGAGGTTCTTTTGGTTCCCACAGTCGACAATGAACTGTAGCGGAGAACCTTTCACGCACACCTATGAGAGGAAGAGACGTTCCTCCTCCTCTGGATATTCAGGCTCATTCTTTTGGATCTTGGTGGTGGCCATGGTGGCACCAGACTCTGCATCAATGATCTACTTCCCTTTGTCTTTCCCCTTGTCGAGTTCTGACTCCGAGTCAAAACATGCGTCTGATTTAGAAGCCTTCAGATCGACCAACAGTGATTGATTGGCTCAACACTCACTTGTGGTGAGTGGAGCTCTTATGGAACTCACACCATTTTCCTGTGTCCTTTTTTGTCTTTGTGGTGTTTTTCTTTGCTTGTGGCTTCGACTGGTTGTCCTGGGTCGCCCTGTCTTGGATTTGGCCTTTGCTTTGTGGTTTGAGGGTGCCATTTCCTCACTTCGAATTCATAGATCCAAAGTCTCGCTTCTTCTGTTTAAACTTTTTCTTAATCTTGACAGCATATTGGTATGCTGTGCCAAGTGAGGAGATGTTTAGAAACTCCATCTCGTCCTGGATGTACTTGTGTAGACATCCACGCTACTTGAGTACCAAATTATGCTCAGAATGCTTGATACCCAACTGAAAAATATTCTTCCAAAATATTCAACCATTTATCTACGACGTCTGCATCTATCTAGCCCTCAAATATAGGAATATCAAATTTAACTTGTACCTTAAAAGGAGTGGTGCCTCCAGAGTGGCTGTTGGATGAATATGCCTCACCTGTGGGTAGTCTTTGAAGGATCTAGGAAAAGTTATCCATCATGGCATTCCTCTGTCACTCGAGGGATTCCTTGAGAAATATTTTGAAACGATCTCCTGCCCCCTTGTCTTTCTTTTCTATTTCCATGGGAGGCTGTCAGGGTTTGCGAGACTGGTCTTGCAAAGGTTCAACCAGATCGAGCCCTAACTCCTTATACCCTGACCTTGTTGGGGACATGCAAAGAAAAAGAGAGAAAGAGCATACCGTTCTGATACCATTAATCCAAACTTACATAGGAACGTAACAAATTACACATATAGCCATAAATACGTAAATGCAACAAAAATAACACTTCATTTAATTAATATAAAAATATTGAAATATGCTTACAAATATAATGGAAATAAACTAGCTGGGGCGATGGTAGCTTATCTCTGAGAAGAGATGTGGAGGCTAGATGCCCCTGAACTATGTTACAATGAGGCTCAAAGGCCTATTTATTATTGAGAAACAACAGAACATCCTAAACATTCAAAAACCTAACCCTAGGAGATGAAGCACCAAAAATTGTGGGCCCCGTTTGGGTAAATTGGTACATCGACTCCCCAGGGTCGTAACTTTGGCATATAATCTCTGTTTTTCTATCATAATACCTTGTTTCAAAGATTTCAAAGAGAAGAGGAGGCCAAAAGCAATCTACCTTGATACTTTGTAACATTTTTGGTCTCTCTGTTTTCCCTAAAACACATCACCTAGAGCCTCAAAATGGCTCCAGAAGTTTAGGACCCGAAAAACTGCCAAAAATAGTAAATTGTGCTACAATTATGGAAACTATGAAAGAGATATTGTTAGGGGTCCAAGTGGAATAGGTGAGTGGCCACCAATATCCACATGGAGCATTCCTCCCCCCTTAGGAACCAATGGTCCCCATTGCGTTGAGTGCTTCCATGAGATGGCAAAAATTCTGCTGGACTTAGTCCCTGGTGAGCCACTTGCCTTGGTGAAGGAGTTGGCTAGCTTTGACAATCCGATATAGTTGGATATTCTACTAACAAGCGTTCTTGATCTGTGTCTGCATGATCCGTTCAATTGTGGCTTGTTCCATGCAGTTTGGGTTTAGCTTCGTTGGTGTGAGTTGTGCTGCAACGTCAGATGTGTTCAACAATGGTGGAAAGTATGGCCAAAGGCTATCTACATTGAACATTGGGTGCAGACCAAGGAACGATGGAATTCTAAGCTTGAAGGCATTGTCCCTATAGACTTGGTGATGGTGTATGGCCCATATCGGAGCGGGCGAAGCTTGCGATTTGGTCCAGCGAGGTGCTCCTTTTACAAATGTAGCCAAACTTTGTGACCCACTTGGAACTTGTGCGTCACCCGATGTTGATCATGGTGTTGCTTGTACTTAGCATTGGCTCTATCCAATATATCATGGAGCTACTCGTAAATGTACTGAATGTGCTCAATGAAGTTGTTAGCCATGTTGGCTTCAGACTGGATATGAGTTGAATCTGCCTGAGTAGCTGCAAATGGTATGGCCACATCAATGGGACATAATGTTTGAAATCCCAACCCTACATAAAAGGGGTTGTGGCTCGTCGAGATGTGGAGATAATTGTTGTAGATGTGCTAGATATAGGGGAGGCTTTCATCCCATGTGCATGAATGCTTGGAGTTGTACATGCACATAATGTGTACAATCATCCTATTGACGACTTCTGTTTGGCCATCATTTTGGGGATGGAAATTCGTGGACTTAGTGAGTTTGGTATCCAACGTCGACCAGATACTTGACTAGAATGCACTTAGGAATATTCTATCCCGATCAACAATAATGGACTATGGGATCCCAAAGTGTACCCACACTCGCTCAAAGAAGAGCTTAGTAGTGACTTCTACTGTGATACTCTTCTTGTAGTCTGCTATAATGGCCATCTTATAGAATCTGTCGATGACCACAAAAACACAGTCACTATCGTGCTTAGTAGAAGGAAGGCTCGACATGTAATCCATGGATATGGATTCCCAAGTTCGACTAAGAGTAGGTAGAGGAGTATATAGGCCTTGCTTCTTGATGGCATGTTTGGCAATGGCGCAATAGTGCAGGATTTAATGTACCTTCCAACATCTTGATGAAGGTTCGGCCAATAAAAATACTTCTGCAGTACTGCCACTCTTTTCTCTACTCCGAAATGTCCAGCGACCCAACTGTAGTGTGCCTCCCAAATAATCTTGGCATGCTCGCTTGAAGGAACACAAATGTGTCATAGGTGGCATAACAATGCATCATGGAGGTGACAATTTTGAACTTGCTTACCTTCCATGAGTGTCTGATATGTGCTGCTAAATTCTGGATTGCTCTCGTAAAGGTGTCGCCACACTGAAGTCTCGTGTCCACAAGAGTCAAGCATACTGATCAGCGCGATGACTGGTGGTCGGGTGAGGCAGTTTGCAACATTATTGGTGTTTCCTTTCTTGTACTTAACGTTCAAATGGAATTTTTGCAGGTATGTCGATCATTTCTGATGGCGATCGTTCTGCAACTTCCCTTGTGTTTGTATGAACCGCATGGGTCGGTGGTCTGTGTGGATGACCATTTCCTTCCCCAGAATGTAATTCATCCATTGATGACATGCCTGCACATTGTAATACATTTCTTTGTCGTAAGTGGGATGCTTTCAGATTGTGTCATGGAGGCGATGGTTCAACTCGGAAAATGCCTTTTGTTGGGTTTCAGACCAAGAAAAATTTGTTTTTTCTCCACTCTCGGTGACTTGACTTAAAGGCCAAGTGATATGAGAGAACCCCAACATGAACCTGTGGTAGAAATTGGCAAGACCTAGAAAGTTGCGGAGCTCTGTTAGAGTGGTTGGGGTTGACCAATCTCAAATGACTTGTATCTTGGTTGGCTCCACATGCACAACCTTCTCATCAATTATATACCCCAGATATTAAACCTAGGTCATGCCAAAAGTGCATTTCTCCAAATTGGCACACATTTTGTGTTTTTGTAGGGTTTGAAGGACCTATCAAATATGGTGGAGGTGCTCTTCCCAACTCAGGATGAATATCCATATGTCATTTAAATACACCACCACGAATGCATTGGTGAAGGGTTGCAAGATGTCTTCCATCAATCTCATGAAGGTTGCGGGGCATTCGTAAATCCAAAAGGCATGACCAACCATTGAAAAGGCCCTCCTTGGATTTGAAGGCAGTGTTCCACATATCAGAGGATTCTATAAGCACCTGGTAATAGTCGAAATTCAAGTCAATCTTGCTGACATAGATTGGCCCCCTTGAGATGGTACATAAGGTCATCAATCTGTGGGATTGGGTACCTATTCCAGAGAATGATCTTGTTCAGCGCCTGATAGTCAATAAAAAGTCTCTGTGTCCCTTCCTTTTGCACCAATAAAATTGGTCTCCCATAGGGTGATTAGCATGGCCTGATGTTCCCTTTCTACAACAATTCTTGAATCTTCTTCCTCTTGATCTCATCATTCTCTAGAACAAAGCATTGATAGATCGGTCCATTGGGTAGCAGCGTGCCCGGGGTTATATGGATGAAGTACTTGACTTGACAGTGAAGAGGTACCCTTTTAGGTGAGGCGAAAATGTCCCTGTACTCCTTCATGACCTTGTCCATCTGTTGTTGCTATACAGAGGACCTCTGTCTGGAAGTTGTGGCCACAACCTTCTTCTTGCCCTAAGGGTGAATCATAAGGAAAACGAATTTCTTGGTCTAGGAAATGATCTTACTGCATTGCTTTGCAATGATCAAAGAGATGGAAGTAGGTGGGGCTACCTCCAGTATCATGTAGGCAAAGGAGTATATAGGCCTTGCTTCTTGATGGCAGGTTTGGCAATGGCGCAAGATTTAATGTACCTCCAAACATCCTAACGAAGGTTCGGCTAATAAAAATACTTATGTAGTAATGCCACTATGTTCTCTACTTTGAAATGTCCAGTGACTCAACTCTAGTGCGCCTCCCAAATCATCATGGCACGCTCGCTTGAAGGAACACATATGTGTCCTAGGTGGCATAATGGTGCATCTTGAAGGTGAAAATTTTGAACTTTCTTACCTTCTAGGAGTGTTTGGGATGTGCTTCTGAATTTTGGATTTCTCTCCTAAAGATGCGGCCACCCCAAAGTCTCATGCCCACAAGGGTCGAGCACAGTGATTAGAGCCATGATTGGTGGTTAGTTGAGACAATTTGGAACATTATTCGTGTTTTTCTTGTTGTACTTAATTTTCAAATGGAATTATTTCAAGTGTGTGGACCATTTTTGATGGCGATTGTTACACAACTTCCCTTGTGTCTGTATGAACCGTAGGGGCCAATGGACTATGTGGATGGTCATTTCCTTTCCAAGAATGTAATGCTTCCATTGCTAAAAAACCTGCATAATGTAATACATTTCTTTGTCATAAGTGGGATACTTTTAGACTGTGTCTGAAAGTGTCTCACTGTGGTAAGCCATTGGATGCCCCTGCTCAGTAAGGACAACACCAATAACATAGTCAGATGTGTTTGTCTCAATCTCAATTGGTTGTTGCAGGCCTGGTAATGTGATCACTGGTGCAGAGAAGAGGTGATGCTTCAAGTCAGAAAATTCCTTTTGTTGGGTTTCAGACCAATTTTTTTTCCTTTCACTCCACCCTTGGTGACTTGACTTAAAGGCCAAGTGATATGAGAGAACCTCAACATGAACCTGCTGTAGAAATTGGCAAGACCCAAAAAGCTACGAAGCTTTGTTAGAGTGGTTGGGGCTGGCCAATCCTAAATGACTTGTATCTTGGCTGGGTCCACATGCACACCCTTCTCATCAATGATGTAACCTAGATATTAAACGCGGGTCATGCTAAAAGTGCATTTTTCCAAATTTGCACACAACTTGTTTTGTCGCAGGGTTTGAAGGACTTGTCGAATATGGTGGAGGTTCTCTTCCCAACTTTGGATGAAGATCAAGATGTCATCTAAATACACCACAATGAATGCATTAGTGAAGGATTGCAAGATGTCATCCATCAATATCATGAAGGTTGCATGGGAATTCGTTAACCTGAAAGGCATGACCAACCATTCGAAAAGGCACTCCTTAGATTTGAAGGCAGTTTTCCACACATCGGAGGGTTTGATAGGAACCTGGGGATAATCATACTTCAAGTCAATCTTGCTGAAATATTTGGCCCCCTTGAGCTGGTCCAGAAGGTCATCAATCTGTGGGATTGGGTACCTATTTCGGATAGTGATCTTGTTCAGTGCCTGGTAGTCAATACATAGTCTCCAGGTCCTATCCTTCTTTTGTACCAATACAATCTAGCTCCCACAAGGAGATGATATTGGCATGATGTTCCCTTTCTACAGCAACTCCTAAGTCTGCCTCTTCATCTCATCATTCTCCAAAACAGAGCGTCGATAGATCGGTCCATTGGGTAGCAGCGCGCCCAGGCTCATATTGATGGAGTGCTTGACCTAACAGAGTAGAGGTACCCCTGTAGGTGAGGCAAAAATGTCCCTGTACTCCTCTACGACCTTGTCCATCTGCTGTTGCTGTGTGGAAGAGCCCTGTCTCAGAGTCGTGGACACAACCTTCTTCTTGCCTCGAGGGCGAATCATAAGGAAAACAAATTTCCAAGTATCGGAAATGATCTTACTGCATTACTTTGCAGTGATCAAAATGATGGCAGTAGGCGAGACTCCCTCGAGTATTATTTACAATTTATTGCCCAAAGTAATAATCACAGAGAGAGGTCTAAAATCATATACAACATACCGCTTCCACAAGTATGGTTGTCATAATAATAAATCACAACCTTCAATAGGAGAAACATCACGCAATACCTCATCCGTGAAGGGCTTGATGCTATAGAGAAGATGACATTGCTGGCTGACACAAAGATCTCGTCCTTGGTGAAGCCAGCCGATGGTGTACGACTGCGAATGTGCTGTCATCAGTAGCTCCAACCACTTCATGAACTCTGTGGAAATGAGGTTCTCTTGGCTCCCACTGTCGAAAATGAACTGCAGTGGAGAACCTTTCACCCACATCTGTGAGTGGAAGGGGCATTCCCCCTCCTTTGGATGTTCATACTCATACTTCTAGATTTTGGTGGTGGCCAAGGTCACACTGGGCTCTGCATCAATGATTTGCTTCCATTTTTAATTCCCTTATCGGGTTCTTACTCAGAGTCAGAACATGTGTCTGATTCGGAAGCCTTCAGCTTGACCACTAGTGACTGCTTGTCCCAACACTCACTTGTGTTGTGAGTGAAGATCTTATGGAACTCACACCATTTTCCCATGTCATTTTTGTCTTTGTGGTATTGTTATTTGCTTGCAGCTTTGGCGGGTTGCCCTGGTTCACCCCACCTTGGATTTGGCCTTTTCTCTATGGTTTGGGCGCGCCTTTTCCTTGCTTCAAATTCACAGATCCAAAGTCTCGCTTCTTCTATTTAAATTTCTGCTCAATCCTGATAACGTATGGGTATGTCGTGCCGAGTGATGAGATTTCCAGGAACTCTATCTCATCCTGGATGTACTTGTGTAGACAACTGTGGTACTTGAGTACCAAATTCTGCTTAGAATCCTTCATACCCAACTTCGTGCGAAGGGTATGGAAAACATTTGTGAACTTTGTCACATATTTCTCCCTTCCCTGTTGTAGCATGTCCACTTTATGTATCTATCTTCATAGGTCACGATAGGGTAATATTGTTCCTTGATGGCATCTCGGAAAGAATCCTAAATGGGTGCAACTGAAAATAGTGAGGATTCCCTCTTGTCCTTTTGTTCACAACAGGTTTCCCACTAGTCCTTGACGTGTCGAGCGGCTTTGAGAAGTGCAAAAGTAATATTTTCCTGATTGGAAAAGTAATGAATTGAAAAATATCCTTCCAACAGATTCAACCATTTATTTACAACATCTGCATCTATCTGGCACTCAAATACGGGAATATTGAAGTTAAATTGTACCTTAAAAGGATTGGTACCTCTAGAGTGGTTGCTTGATGAAGATGCAATGCCTGTGGGTAATCGTCGAAGGATATGGACAATATTATCCATCATTGCATTATTTTGTCGCTTGAGGGATTCCTCAAGAAATATTTTGAAAGGATCTCCTGCCCCCTCATCTTTCTTTTCTTCCGCCATGGGAGGTCGTCAGGGTTTGCAAGACTGGTCTTGCAAAGGTTCAACTAGATCGAGCTCTAACTGCTTATACCCTGACCTCATTGGGGACATGCAAAGAAAAATAGAGAAAGAGCATACCGCTCTAATACCACTGATCTGAACTTAAATAGGAATGCAACAAATTACACATATAACCATAAATACAGAAATGTAGCAGAAATAATACTTCATTTCATTAATATCATAACATTGAAATATGCTTACAAATAGAATGGAAATAAACTAGCTTGGGCAATGGTAGCTTATCTCTGAGAAGAGATGTGGTGGATACATGCCTCTAACTTGTGTTACCATGAGACTCAAATGCCTATTGATTAGTCAGAAACAACAGAAAACCCTAAACATCCAAAAACCTAATCCTAGGAGATGAAGCGCCAAAACTATGGGCTCTATTTGGGTAAATTGGTACATCAACTTCTTGGGGGCATAATTTTGGCATACGATCTTCATTTGGCTATCAAAATACTTTGTTTGATCTTGGAGAAGAGGCCAAAAACAATCTCATAATCTATTTTGGGATTTTTTTCGGTTTCTTCGTTTTCCCTAAAAATATCCTTTAGGGCCTCAAAACAGCTCTGGAAGTTCAGGACCCGAAAAACTTCCAAAAATAGTAAGTTGTGCTACAGTTAAGGAAACCGAAAAAATGAAAGAGACAATGTTGGGGGTCCAAGTGGAATAGGTGGGTAGCCACCAATATCCACGTGGATCATTACTTCCCCCTTAGGAAGCAATGGTCCTTATTGGATTTAGTACCTCCATGAGATGGGGAAACTTTTGTTGAACTTGGTCCGTGGTGATCCAGTTGCCTTGGTGAAAGAGTTAGCCAGCTTTGATAACCTATTATAGTTGGATCTTCTGGTGGCGAGTGTTCTTGATCTGTGTGTCCATGATCCGATCAGTTGTGGCATGTTCCATGTAGTCTGGGTTTAGCTTTGTTGTTGTGAATTGTTCTACAATGTCAGATGTGTCTAACAGTGGTGGAAAGTATGGTTGAAGGCTTTCTACATTGAACACTGGGTGTAGACCAATGAATGATGGAATGCTAAGCTTGAAGGAATTTTCCCCTGTAGCCTTGGTGATGGTGTATGGCCCATATCAGAGCGGGCGAAGCTTGTGGTGGGGTCCAGCGACGCGCTCCTTCTACAAATGTAGCCAAACTTTGTCACCCATCTGGAACTTGTGCACACCTTATGCTGATCATTTCATTGCTTGTAATTAGAATTGGCTCTGTCTAATATATCATGGACCTGCTGGAGGATGTGTTGAATGCTCTGAATGAATTTGTTAGCCCTGTTGACTTCAGACCGAACATGAGACAAATCTACCTGAGTAGCAGCAAATGGTATGGCCACATCAATGGGACATAATGGCTGAAATACTAGCCCTACCTGAAAGGGGCTATGGTTTGTTGAGTTGTGGAGAGGTCTGTTGTAGCTGTGTTGGACATAGGGGAGGCTTTCATCCCATGTGTGTGGATGCTTCAAGTTGTACATGCGTTGAATGTGTACGTTCATCATGTTGTCTGATTTTGTTTGGCCATCAGTTTGGGGGATGGAAAGCCTTGGACTTAGTGGGTTTGGTATCCAACATCGACTAGAGACTTTACCAGAATGCACTTGGGAATTTGTTGTCTCGATCAAAGACAATGGACTGTGGGATCCTAAATTCTACCCTCACTTGCTCAAAGAAGAGCTTAGTAGTGGCCTTTGTTGTGATACTCTTCTTGTAGGCCATCTTAGAGAATCTGTCGACGACCACGAAAACAAAGTCATTATCATTCTTAGTAGAAGGAAGGCTCGACATGTAATCCATGGAGATGGATTCCCAAGGTCGACTAGGAGTCGGCAAAGGAGTATATAGGCCATGATTCTTGATGGGTGGTTTGGCAATGGCACATGTAATGCAAGATTTAATGTACCTCCTAACATCCTGATGAAGGTTCGGCCAATAAAAATAATTTTCCAGTACTACCACTTTTTTCTCTACTACAAAATGTTCAACGATCCAACTGTAGTGTGCCTCCCAAATCATCTTGGCACGCTCGCTTGAAGAAACACATATGTGTCCCAAGTGGCATAACAGTGCATCTTAGAGGTGAAAAATTTTAACTTTCTTACCTTCTAGGAGTTTCTAGTATGTGCAGCCGAATTATGGATCTCTCTCATAAATATGCGGACACCCCGAAGTCTCGTGCCCACAGGAGTCGAGCACACTAATCAACGTTATGATTGGTGGTGAGCTGAGGCAATTTGCAACATTATTGATGTTGCCCTTCTTCTACTTAATGTTCAAATGGAATTTTTGCAGGTAAGTGGACCATTTCTGATGGCGATCATTCTACATCTTCCCTTGTGTTTGTATGAATTGCAAGGGTCGGTGGTCTATGTGGATGAGAGTTTCCTTCCCCATAATGTAATTATTCCATTGACAACATGCCTGCACAATGGAATATATTTCTTTTTCATAAGTGGGATACTTTAAAATTGTGTCAGAAAGTGTCTCATTGTGGTAAGCCATTGGATGCCCCTACTGAGTAAGATATGCACAAATAGCATAGTTGAAGGCGTCAGTTTCAATCTCAAATGGTTGTTGTAGATCTGGTAATGTGAGCATTGGTGCAGATCTGTTGCTGCTACTTTTGATTTTGAGGTAGAACAGATGGATGTGAAGACAACATTTCTTCACGGGGATTTGGAAGAGGAAATCTACATAAAGCAACCTGAAGGCTTTGCGGTGAAGGGTAAGAAAGAACTAGTATGCAAGTTAAAGAAGTCTTTGTATGGGTTAAAACAGTCACCAAGGATGTGGTATCAGAAATTTGATACATTTATACGGGGACTTGGCTTCACCAGAAGCAAAGCAGATCATTGTGTATTTTAAATTAATTGGTGACCGTGTTATTAATCTGGTCTTGTATGTGGATGATATGTTGTTGGTTGGAAATGACAAAGAAATTATCCAGGATTTGAAGACCCAATTGTCCTCCAAATTTGACATGAAAAATCTCGGTGCTGCAAACTATATTTTGGGCATGGAAATTAAAAGAGATCGGGCAAAGAGGAAGCTCTGGTTAAACCAGAGGAAGTATGTCGAGAAATTATTGCAGAGGTTTAATATGCAGGATAGTAAACCGGTGAAGGTTCCTATTCCTGTAGGCATGAGGTTATCTGCTGAACACTGTCCCAAGACACAAGAAGAGGAAGAGGAAATGTCCCGTGTTCCATATGCAAGTGAAATCAGTAGCTTGATGTACGCAATGGTCTATACTAGACCAAACATTGCACATGCAGTGGGAGTATTGAGCAGGTTTATGTCAAAACCAGGGAAGGAGCACTGGACAACAGTGAAGCAGGTTTTCAGGTATTTGCGTGGCACTAGTGATTATGGTTTGTGCTACCAAGGAAGACCAAGATTGGACAGAGTGTTGGATTCGTGGCTTTGTTGATGCAGACTAGGCTGGAGATCTGGATCAGAGAAGAGCTACAAGTGGGTATGTGTTTAACCTATTTGGAGGTGCAGTCAGTTGGATGAGTAAGAAACAATCTGTAGTGGCACTATCAACTACAGAGGCAGAATACATGGCAACCACTCATGCAAGAAAGGGACTAGTTTTGTTGCAAGATTGTGTTCAAGTATGGGGTTAGTACAGGGAGATATAAGGATAGACTGTGACAGCCAAAGTGCAATTTTCTTGGCAAAGAACCCTGCTTATCATTCAAAGACAAAGCACATTGATGTTCAGTATCACTTTGTGAGGGATATGATAAAGACAAAAAGGTGTTGCTGGTAAAGGTGGACACTTTGAAGAATACTGTAGATGCATTAACAAA